>FIZR01008992.1:0-32671 GCA_900060175.1 Ferrisia virgata
GATTTTGGTTCGAGTTCGAGTTGTGGAGTTTTTTTTTTTTTTTTTTTTTTTTATTTCGTTAGCTTTTAGTCTGTTTCGCATTTAACTCGATGCACGACGATATTGCTGGCAAGAGGTTAGAAATTTGGAAGGTATATGAATTTTTTCGCATGTTGATAGGTACGTAATACTGGTTAAATAGGAACCGCCAAAGGTGATGGAAAAGGTCACAGTTGAAGTGAAATTGATAGGTGGTTGGGTACCGTACTTAGATGGCAGATGCAGAAAAGTTACTCGAATTTAACGTGATTGAATTTTTTTTTTTCATTAAACAGAGTATTAGGATCAATGTTAAAAACGATACATTTTCGTCGTAAGCGCGTGTACTTGTAAGATTTTTGTATTATTACATAATCTTTAAGGGAAGGTAATAGGTGTTGGGGTGGGATGAATTTTGCTTTTTTTTAGAAATCTGCAAATGGCGAGGGCATAAAGTTGTAAAATAACCTGAAAACGGTGCGGTAAAAATTTCAGCTTTCCAACTCATTTTTTTAAAACTTTTCAAAAATTGAAAAAAAAATGGTAAAACATGTTTTTTTGAAAAAAATTTTTAAAAATGAGATTATTTCACATATTAATACCCAAAATTAGCATTATTGGTAATTTTTCATTATTTTGCCTTTTTTCAACGATTTTTAAAAAACGTCATTTTTTGCATTTTTTCAATTTTCTGAGAAACTATGAAGGAAATTTTTTTGAGAAACGCTCTCCTGAAATAGATGTAGAATGTTAATTTTAAATAATGAAAAGCAATATTTACATCTTACCTTTCATATTCGATTTTTTACAAATAGGTACTTAAAAAAGGTAATTTGTCACATTTTTTAAAATAAATTTGTTAAAAATCAATGAGCAATATTACAGGGATATAACCTGGAAAAGTTCTAAAAGGTTGAAACTATGCAAAGTGTTTTGTTATGATGGTACCCCCTTCATACGATAAATGCTGCAACCCAATTTGGATCATTTTATGATAGTTTGCCTACTATAAATAATGCAGGGGATCGGCTGTACAATTTTACGTATGATAATGACCTTAAATTTAAAATCAGTCACGATGAAAAGCGTAGAGAAGGGATACAAAGGACGCTGAAAATCGAAAAAATTCTTCAATTTTGAACCATTGTATGAAGTACAAGTGAAATTTTTTTTACAATGATGTGTCTTAAGGCTGAGGATCATTTTGTGAAAACGTAACGTTTTAGATGCCATATTTTTGATTTTTGATTTAAAGTTTTTAATCGAAAATTCACGATGAAAGATGGTTATGAATGATTTTTGGACTTGACGTCAAAATGTTGACATGGATATATCCATTCAAAAAAATAAAAAAATAAAAAAATTTATGTGTAGCAAATTAAAAAAATTTAAAAATGAAAAAAGTCAAAATTAAAATAATAAAATAATAAAAAAAAACAAAAAAATTAAAATATTAGAAAATCAAAAAATTTACTTTATTTGAAATTTTTGATCAAAAGTTTGTTATGATAAATGATTGTATAATTTTCATTTTGCTAGGTAATAATAAAATCAAATATCAAAAAAGAGTGAAGAGAATAGTAAATGTTTTTGATTTGAAGTTTTTGATCAAAAACTCACGATGAAAAATGATTATTAACGCTTTTACTCCAGGCCTGTAGCCAGTGGGCTGCTAGCTGAGCGAGTCATCTCCTGGGGAATTTTATCGACGTAGAAAATTACCATTTGTCAGGATACTTTAGTCTTCAATGGTTTCAAAGAATAAAAGACTCCAATTGTACTAAACTAAACCTTCGAATTAAGAGTATTTAAAAAATTTGCGATTTTTTTTCACCCATATGACAGTGGTATCGCCAGGAATGGCTAAAAGGAAGGCGTTTACTTTTTTTCTATGCATCACTTTTTGGGTCTGAATTAAATGGAATCTCCTGGTATGCTCGTTGAAAGTGCGGGTGAAATTTTGAAAACATGAGTTTTTTTAACGATCCAAAAATGTATTTTTAGGAGTTTTAAGGGGAAAAAATCAGCATAAATGTAAAAATTGGGCGGTCGAGAGGGTCGTTAGACGGTCACCCCCCCCCCCCATATGCCCGTGCCATAGGATGTTTATCCAGCACCCCTTCCTAATTAAGACCGGCTATGGGGTTGTTTTGAACTTTATGTTGAAATGTTGACACGGAGTGCCCGATTTTTTTTCTCAAAAAAAATAGTTTTTTCGATATTCTTAGCAAGTGGATAGGATGGGGAAAATTTTTCAAAGAGAAAGTCTCAAGTTCATTTTTGAATTTCTAGTTCTTTTGCATTCCCTCGTTCCACCAAAAGCTGAAACATGATTTATTAACATAGTGATGACTGCAGACTAGTTTTTATCTATTTAGCCCACCCCTCGCATCTTTTTTACAGTCCTCTAGGTCAAAGAGAATGAACTCGTGGGTAGTTATCAAGTTTTTTAAAATTTATTTCTGATCTAGTACCCTATTAAATTGAAGTAAAAGGCTTAAATTGAGTACGCAGATTTTGATACGTTTCTTGAATACGCTTATTGGCTCTAAAACTTCTTTACTATTGTCATCCCTTCCCTCCCTCCGTAAATTAATAATAATATCATATGAGAAGGAGATTTTCGTAGAAAAGTACAATATAAGCTCATTTAGATCATTTTTACCAAGTCTAATGAGCTGTGAGCATTTATTGATAATTTAATTCTTTGTTTCTCTCAACAAAAATTATATTACTTCACACAGTACTCCTAAAATTTTTTTAAATTCATGCTAGTTCGTTTTCATTTGCGGGCAAATTATGAGAAAAGATTGTGGGAATAATTTTGAAACTTGATTCACGTCAGTACAAATTTTGAAGGAAGTTTGACAACAGCTACAATCTTATACATTAGAATAAAGTATTCAAATGGGAAAACCAACGTTAGATTCGGGTTCAGTGGGTCAAATAACCTTGATCGAGACATGCAATCCGATAATTTTGCGTAAATTTTGAATTTTTTTTTTATACTTCACGAATATTTAAATGAGCAAAAAATTGATTAAAAAAAATTATTTTATAGATATCGAGTGGGGTATCTCGATCAGGGTTATTTGATGCGCTGAATTTGAATTTGTGGTTAGTTTTTTCATTCGGCCATTCCTTCGTCGCATTTGTATTATTCCACTTCACCGCGCAGATTTTGATAGGTTAAACCTACATCGAAATCATAATCTTCGCATTATAACGAATAATAAAGGAGATAACTGTACATGATTTCAGCACTCGAGTCCTTTAAATTCGTACGATTCCAACATAGCTAATCTACCTACCTAATCGCAAACTCTGAAAAAAAAAAAAAAAAAAACAGAAATCAAGAAATACGACATAATAATGCGCTAAGCCATAAGAACGAATTATATTCGTCAATATAATGTACTATTTAGCTACACAGTTACCTACCAACAGCGAATTAGCACACAATGGTATAAATATTTTTTGATAATATAGAGAAACTAGTTTTTAAATTTTATTAGCCAGTTTTTATTTTAACCTTTTAAATGTATTACCATAAAGAGACAACGAGCCGGACAATTCGCGCGGTACGTTTCTAATATTGAATATTAGCCAGTCTTATTCTCCTACTGTTCTTCTTGATTCAAATTGAAATAAATTAATGCTAATGGCTGAATATAGTCGAGGAATGCGATTATTTTTCGTGAATTGTTTTCAAACTGAATTTACAACTTGGTAATTGTCGATTTCGTTGAGGTCTCTGCTCAATGGATTGTTGCATTTCTTCTTTGCTACCGCTTGCGTTTCCATTCAACCAGACTCTTGTTTTTATGTGTGTGTGTGTGTTGGAGCTTCTGCGTAGTGCATCGATTTGCATTCCCATGTATTAGAATCTCGCCAGACTTGGTACAGTTGGTATGAAAATGAGCACGAGTCGAAGAGTAGGTAAAAATTCAATATTTAACATTGGTACCGGTATCAAAAATAATCTACCTCGAGTATCAACTTTTATCTAGTAGATACTTACTCAATATTCATATAGGTTTATACCATACACTTGTAAGTACACGCTGGTAAATAGGTAGATAGGTATTTATAGCATTGTGGCGAATTTTCATAATTCGCGTACCATCCTCTCTCTCTCTCTACATACCAACATAGTGCAGAGGTAGCGATGATATTCGTACCGTAGCCGCCATCCGCCATTATGTTAAAACAGTAGAAAATGTAAATAAGCCATTCGAAACGGCGTATTTAGCATTAAGGCGATGGCTGGCTGGTGCTGGTAAAGGTGCTAGGGGCTTTGGGGGAGGGGGCGGGGGCGGGGGCGGCAGCAAACTCGTCGGATATACGAGTAAATTCAGTTTAGAATTGTGATACATTTTGTCCTTCCGTTAATAATTCTCTTTTAGTACGATGATTCCCGCGTATAAAGTTCCTTTTACACGGTTGGCGCGCGGCCCGACGCGTTTTACCCGCTCCACGCTCTCGCGCCTTGCAACTTAACGCGCCAATAATTTCCACGTAATTATTAATTTATGTAAATAACGCTTTGAACTTTTGTAACAAAGTGGAAAAGCTGAACTATATATACTTTCTCACTCATTGTTATGCTAATTCTTTCCTTGTCTAGTGTTACTCTTCGCCTACTACGACGAAGAGGCGAACTGATCATACTCGTATTGCTATTTTTTCATTTTTTTTTTTGTTCTCCTATCCACTGCCTCCACCGTTTTGTTTCTTATTTTGGTATCATCGCAGGTCGGATATGGTATGGTTTGCTCTTTAAAGCTACGTACATACTCGTTCCTCTTTTTTAATGTACGCTTTTTTCGACTTTGATACGCTTTTAGTCTTATTTACCTAGCACCTATTCACTAACAACTATAGTTCTATCCAATACGAGAAATCTTTTCACCGTTTCACCCTATCGAGCTAGAGCTAGATAGTATGTTTAAAAAATTTAATAAAACTTAAAAAATTTTACCATCGTGTGAATTTGCTCGAGGAAAAACTCTTGAACCCTCCTCCTCCTCATCATCTGTGTACGTACATTCAAGTTTTTATAACAAGATTCTCTCCTCTTCATCACTTCCAACTATATAATTCCTCCTACCATCGTGTTGTGTTTAAAAGCTCGCGAGCGTAACGCGATTTTCTTCTTTCTTTTCTTCTATTTTTTTTTTTATTGTCTAAAAAAAAAATGTATATAAATCTTACTCGAGTTAAGTTTTACCAGCGTGTAATTGGACCTTGTTATACTGGGACACCTTTTTTCAACTTACTCTTCGCTGTTCGTATTGGTTGGTATGCTCACAGCAGTCGAGTAGAATTTTCATCATAGCATTGCTGATGTAAGTTTACCTACATTTACACTCTTGGTAAATCCCCCTTTCTCTGGACTGAACTTTACTTCGTTTTATTTCTTACCACTTTTTTTTTTTTTTTTCATTTTTATTTATTTATTTATTTATTTTTTTTGTTGTAGTAGGCGTTTTGTTGAGAAGTACGTATTTGTCATGTAATTTCTGCGTGAGTTGAGATTTCTACTCGTATTATTTTTATAATAAGCAAAAGGAACAATGAGGGGAAATTATTATTTGAATTTATGAGGAAAATATCATTTTTTGTCTATGCGTGTGCTTGTTTTTTCGTTACTATTGAGCTGCATTACGCAAAGCATTATTGTAATTGACTTAAATAAGTACGAGTATCTCATTTTTCTGTTGTAAAATTGTAGTTTTGATGCAAAATAAGCGCTAAGGCCGGTTAGCCTTATATTCATCTATTTTACCATACATATTTGATCTTTAATAACTGATTTACCGTAATTTTACCGGTAATTTAGTAGGACTTTACCAGAAATTTACCATAATTTTACCAATTACCTAAAATGAATTTAGCAGTATGAATTGAAAAAAAATTCGCAATTTATTTAAGATATTTTTATTAGAAACTTGAAGCGGTTTACCAGTAGTTTTCTGTAATTTTACAGGTGATTTCAGTAATTTACTGTAATTTTATATTTAATATATAGCGATTTTACTATCATTTACGGTAATTTACGGGTAATTTACAGTAATTTTGTTCGTAATTTACAGATTCGCAAAAATTTTACAAGTAATTCACAGTAATTATACTAGTATCTCGCAGTAATTTTACAAGTGACCTAACAATAGTTTCACATGTGATTTTCAGCAATGTTACAGAAAATTTACAGTATGTTCGCCAACAGGTACGCCTTAGAACTTTTGGAGCTAGTTACTTGCAAAGGGGATGCCCTGATGAGGAAGCTCAGGTGACTTACAATTCAGGAATGGGGACTGAAGCTGTGGCAGACGGTTACCATTTCTTGTGGTGTATATGTGCCTATCGTCAGCAATGCACTGGAAACCTGGCCAGAGAAGCTGAAATCCGCAGACCACACAAGACTTGAAAGAAGTCAGTGGCATGCCTTGCTGAGCATGACAGGTGTTTACTCTCAATATTGGGTGGAAGTGCTCCAAGCAGTTAGTGGGAGCATGCTGATTGACTTGGGAAATCTCTTGGCTAAGGGAGTATGCACTGCTGCCTTAAGGGGAGACTGTGGCACAGTTGTGCAAACTGAAAGAGCAGTGCCATGAAAGGGCAATAGAGCAATGGCAGGAACAATGAGGAGACATGCTATGCCAGGGAATAGTCCTCTCAATGTATAGTACCCATCTATTGACCAAACATGGGATCATAGCGAAGTACTTGTATAAGAAGCATGTTATATTCAACTGTCCCACCAAAATCAGGATGCAAGCCAGGAACACCCTGAAAACTGAATTGCAGCTAGAGCAGTGATAATACTCCTTTCCAGAATTGTTGCTATATTCGAAACTTTTGCCAGGGCTGCACTGTCTGAGAAGAGGAGTCTTTTGCAAGAAGCAAGGCCAATCCTTCAAGTATCCGAACGCAGCCAAGGTGCTACCTTGTAGTGAGATTGGTTTCATTAAGAGGAATTAAGTTCTCATAGGTATATTAGACAAGAATAGTGCAGACCCAGACTATAAAACAAAGTGCCCACCTTTATCCAGTCCTAAAACAACAGAATTTACACCCCTGACGAAGATGTGACAAAAACGCTGGATTTTGACGTGAAACGAGGATTAGTTTTAAGTTTGTTAATCAATCTTTAGTTTGCTTGTAAGAAGAAAAGAAGTACCTATTTTGTTTGTGTAGTATTAACAAATTTAGTTTGTAAAAATTTAGATTTAAGAAATGATACAATGATCCATACCAGCGATAAAGTAAAATCAGGTGCGCTGGTATAGTGATCGCAAAAAAAAAAATATGTTCGCCAGTAATTTACAGTTGCTTTAAAAGCATTTCATCGCTATTTTTTAGGTAGTTTACAATGATTTTTCTAGTAATTTATCATAATTTTAAAAGCAATTTACAGTTGTTTTACCAGTAACTTAAAATAGTTTTATTATCAATTTATAAAATTTTAGTAGTAATTTACATTTATTTCACCATGAACTGCAGGATAATATAATACAAATTGATTCCGACTTTACTGATAATTCACTATAAACTTTTCAGTAATTAACTAGAGTTTCACCTATAATTTACAAACACCTTACCCAGTATTTACCACATTTTACAAGACTTTATTGTAATTTACTGTATTTTTCGGAAAATTTACAGTTTTTTTCTAGTAATTTATTGTAATTGCACCAGTAATTCTCAAAAATTTCAACAGTTATTTACCATAATTTGCAAAAAATTTGCAGACAAATAACTAGTGTCTTATCAGTAATTTATAGTTCTTTCTTTAGTAATTTACAAGAATTCCAACAGTTATCTACCATTTTTTATGAGAAATTTTGCAAGCAACTTACTAGTGTCTCATCAGTAATTTGCAATAATTTTAATATTATTTACAGCATTTTCTTTAGTGATTTATAATGATTTTATCTATAATTCACTAGAATTTTAACAGTAATTCACTTGAACTTCAACAGTAATTTATCATAATTTTTAAGAATTTTTGAGGTAACTTACTAAAGTATTATCATCCGTTAATTTACAAGAATTTTACGTGTAATTTACAGTAATTATAGGATAATGTACAGAATTTTCTCAATATTTACCAAGATTCTCACTAATGATTTACAAAAATTTTGTCAACAATTTACAAAAATTTTACCACAAATTTACCAGTAATTTGGAAGAACTTTATTGGTAATTTACCGAGAATCAAATTTTACTCTTCAATAGCTGTTCCTGTGTGCTTTTACCACTAATTTCTGAAAATTTAAGCAATAATTTGCTGTACTTTATTCAAATTTAATTATTCACTGTTTCTTCACAATGAACAAAAATTTCAATCTTCATTTTTCTAGTCATCTCATAATTATACTGTAGTTTCAAGCCCTAATTTGCAGCAATATTGCAGTGTATTACCAATATTAACGATAATTTTGCATCACATCTCACAGTATTTTTACATTGCATTTTCAATAAATTACTATAATTTCAATACTAAGTGAACAATAACGTTCCATTTATTTTTGGTAATTCAGCGTGATTTACACCAAGTTTACGGTTATTTTACCGCTAATTACATGTAATTTACCGTAATTTTACATCAGAATGAAATGTACCTTGTATTCAAAGCCTTTCGTTGATTTATTTCAACTTTACTCCTAAAATTCTATTAATTTTATTATGTTACGTTGCCAATAATTTGAACTAATTTTGCTCTGCAGTTTGGTAATTTACCAATATTTTATCGTAATTTTACAATGAACTGTCTGTAACGTATGAGGTAATTTAATATGAGTGACATTTCGTCGAATAGCGATGGTTAAAAAAAGGTAAATTAATTCAAAAGCTTAGAAAAAATATACGGTCAGATCACAACACATTAGGTATACCTACTTATAAGATTGCAGATGCAAAATGTGGTATCGCATCGTCGACCGCGCAAACAAGATCATATTCGTAATACCTACGAATTCGATTATTAAAAATATTTCCGACGAGTGCTTATCATACATATATGAAGTTATTGCTCTGCATTACGTTGGAAAGAATTTCTATTTGTGTTTGGGTCTTAGAAATTGGGATCATCTCTCAAAGCAACGAATATCAGGTTTTTTAAAAGTATATATGTACATATCTATTGCTGAAATAGAGTTCACTAGCTTTGCATACACATAAGTTGATATTTACAGATATGAGAAATGGGATGATTTTTTTCTTCAGACTTCTGAGATGTTGAAATTGAGAGAGACGTGAAAAAGTCTCGAATAACAACAAGTGAATAAGAACTTTATTTGTGTGATAAACTTCTACTACGTATTAGAACAAATATCTACCCTCTTGATATTTTTCAACGGGGTTATCTAGGTAGGAAACTAAACAGTTCTAAGCATTATTTGTATTGCCTACCTATTTATATGATAACTGATATAGTGTTTATTGATGTTATTTTATCGCCAAATAATTTATTAATAATGCACAATTAAACGAGACGTTCAAATCGATTCTTTTTACGAACATAAAGATGTTTTGTAGCTTCGTGATTATGAGTTTATAGATTAGAGGGTTATTTAATCTTCAGCGATAATCAGTAAATAGATAACTCTCGAAGAATTCTTGTTTTTTCTTCATGAAAAGTTCAGACATGTGGCTCAGTACATTATATCTCCTCTTATTTTACTTCTTCAAAGTTTCAGTCCTTGTATTGTGTTGGGAATTACAAGAAGCCAACAAAAAATTGGGAAAAGAATGGTCTGAAGAATTATCAGGGTATGTTGGTACTTATTAATCCACCTATTTGAATCCATTTATGTACTTCTTTAATAAATTTTGAAATTATTTTTATTATTCATTTTACAGCCAAAATATATGCGCTGATAAATACACATACAAAGAACGATACTTCATATGCCAAGAGGCGACCAAAAAAGTATCGAAAAAACCACCTCTTTTGACAAGACTTGAACTAGGAGCTGATTCTGAAATGAGAACTATTAGATGCCGTGAAAGAAGAGTATATTTTTCGCATAAATATAATAATGGATCGTACGCGACCTCGACTCGAATGTTGTACCAATGCCCTATCTCAGATCCAGATCAAAATCATTACCTGTTTGGGCAAGGAAAAAATCGAAATGAAATCGGTATTTATGATCTAATGTACATGGAAGAAGCTAACAAAGAGATTTGGTTTTACGGTGTTATGAGAGATATTGATTTGGATACATTTGGTAAACAACTTTATAGGAAGAATATTAAATTAATTCACTGATGTTTGTCTACTCTTTTTTAAAAAGTTGATCTAAATATGCAGGTAAGCACAGCCCAAATGAGATTTGCGGATTTCATTTTCTAACTAATTTCGTTCTTTCACAAAAAAATTTCTGAAACAGCACATTCAGGTTTTATTGGCCAGAACGTGTAGCTTGAAGTTCTTATCAAAACTTTTCAATGTCCAGATTAAATGAGGCACCAATTCTTCAAAATTACATTTGAAAGCTGAAAAAAGACCAAATATTTTCAACTTGCCCATGTGACAACTGCCACACCTATACTACAATGTATGCACAACTAAGTCCCAGTAAGCACTTTACACATGCAGATGTCACATTGAGTTTCAAGAAGTTCGTGGGTACCTCATGTACCAGAGGTTTCCACCAGTTCTATAGGAAATGCGTAGAAAAATTTTTTATAGTGGTTTTTGAGGAAAAAGTTGTTTATTTTCATTTCTTTTCATTTTAATAACGTTAAATTCTTCACACGTTGAATTTCAGTCTCCTAGCTCAATTTGGATCAGCACCAGGTTAGAAACTGAGGGCTTTCACGGAAAGAAAATGAACGACAATTTGTGACACGCAACAGGCAACAGAAAAACCAAAAGCGGAGGTACAAGGCGACTAGGAGGTCAAAACTATATGTCTGGTGTCCCCAGTAATGTTAGACCTCTCCTTAGACATTGAAATTTTTGTTACATAATACGTTGGTTGGTAATACCAATTATCCCCATGTTGAGACAGAGCAGAATATTCCACAGTAACTCGTGCTTGTCGAAAGAGGAATGTAATAAGAGCTAAGAAAGTCTTCTTTACCCCTCTTAGCTCATATTTCAACTCCAGAAGCCCGTCACTCTTCATAAAGAAAAAAAGCATATATGTTGTTCCATATATCTCGTATTGTTGACATTGTTCAGATCTCTCCATTCCATGAGATAAAGTAGCAACCACTGAAGGATCTACAAACCCACAATGGTCATTTCAGGCCCATGGCCATGAAGGTGTTATTAGAGCCAAGGTGGGCATCTCCTGGTAAAATTTCATCTGCATAGCAGATTTTTACTGCGTAATACTTCGCCTGGTGGCATGTTTCCATAGGCTATTTTCAACTGCTTCAAGAAACTTGGTAACATTGATTTTTCTTTTGAAGATCCCTGATCAGGATGGCCTCAAAAAGAAAACAGTAGGAATAGAGCTCACTAGGAGCGGATATGAATCAATTTAAGGGCTTGAAAATATTATTATTTTGCAACTTGAGTGATGTCGCCAACAAATAATCCAGCATCCTCTGGCATTCAATCAGCATCGCCTACTAATTTAAGGCTTGCTATGAGCATGGATCATTTTTGCTAGAAACCTTTCTGAGCGTGATAAATTTAAACAACTTCAGTTCTGGCACCTCTTAAATGGGGCAGATGTACTAAGATTCTTCATTCACCCTATTGGATGAATGTTGTGAAAGAAGCAGATAAAATAGACACATGAGATGTATGTGTCTGAAGACTGCTAGAAAATTGAAGAGATTCTCTTTGGGAGGTGCTCTGGTAAAAGGAAGACAGGAAGATCTCCAATGAAGGTGGAGTGATGCCATATGTTGGAAGATGAGTTCTGTGGCGGGTGCCTTTCTATGGCTCATGATTGTAAGAATTGGATGCTCTGATAGGAGCATTGTGGTCACGAACAACAAAGACCTTATGATAAGGGTGAACATCAAATAGTGCAAACAAATGAAACAAACCAATGAAAACCAATAAACAAACATTATTTTGATAACTTTGTAACCAACTCAAAGCTTGTGCAACATAAAAGTTGGGGAGGGCGGGTTCTAACATTACGTGGACACGTGATACAAACAGATTCAGACACCTACTATATCTATATGCCAAATTTCAACTAGGTGATTGAATTTGAGGAATTGCTATAAGATCCACTTTGTTGAAGTTGTGAGTACGAAAGGAGATGCAATGAAGCTGAGAAGTCAAAACCCTCCAATTACAGATCTAGAATTCATAGGTACTAAATCTACACACTGAAAATTTCAATCCGGTGGCTGGAGGGCAGATAACTGGCAGACAACCTGATTTAAAGGTCAAATAGGAGAACATGCCGTTATAACTCCCCTACCAATTAAGGCGAAAATTAATCTTTAAAAGCGTTACCCATGCAAATCTAAGACTTTTACTAAATGTACATGCCAAAGTTTAACGCCTTGGCTCTATTTGAAGGAGAGATGCGTGGAACAGACTTTTCATGGTCAAAAAGGAGAAAACTTATTTCTCTAGTAAGGATATAAGGAAAGTTTTTTCCTTCACATCTCTTATATGGTAGTTTTACGTTTATTTTGCAACAACCCTGCGCTGTTAGACAAATGAGAGGCAGGGGCAGGGTTGAAATCACTTGATCGTTAGAGCCTGTATAATCTCATCTAAATACTTGTGTTATTTTACTCATTTGCTTAGCGTTCAAGCCTGTCAGAGCACTTGCGGGCCAGTCTTTCTGGGTATGTGTAGGCCAGGTTCCCCTTCTAGTATGTGCAATGTGCAGACCTTTGGTATGTGTGGGCTAAATTCTTCTTATGTATATGCGTATCCTTCTGATACGGGCTGGCTACTCTCTCCAGGTATGTGCGGACCTTTTGGTACATGCGAGCCAGGGTTTTTAGGTTACATCTGGATGGGCCATTGTTATGGATGGATCAGTATACATGCTTGGGATTTTGGTGCAGGCATACACTTCTGCTCAGGTATGTGTGTATGCTTCTGATATGTGCTGGCTGCTCTCTCCTGGTATATGCGGGCGTTTTGGTATATGCGAGCCAGGGCTTTTAGGCTACATCTGGATGGGCCATTGTTATGGATGGATCAGTATACGCATGGGCTTTTGGTGCAGGCGTACACTTCTGCTCAGGTATGTGTGGATGCTTCTGATATGTGTGGGCTGGTCTTTCCAGGTACGTGCGGGCCAGAGTTGTTAGGTTAGATCCTGGCAGGCCATTGGTATGGACGGATCGACATACGCACCAGTCGTTAGGTATATGTGTATACTTCACAGACTGTACTACGGAGGGGTTTGCATTAACTAGTCTTTCCGTATTGTAGTACTTGTACACTCCTCTCCTAATTAACATAGAATGCTGACTTTTGGATACATTGTTTAAGTTTTGATATTGTATTGATTACTTTAAATGCAAACTATTTTTACATTTTTAGCTCCTCAACACCTCCTCTCCCTAATTTGGGCAAGGCTGAATTTTGATCCAAGGTCATTCCTAATTATATATGTATATCCAATTTGCTACCAATCTAAGCCTACTGCTTAAATTTGACCGATCGTGGCTTGTATCAAGCTTATGTATCACAGTTTGATTTGATACATACCCATGGGTTCTTGCAATTGCATCTGAACAATGGTTAGCTTGGTAGGCCTACCCCAATATTTTCTTTTTAATTTGCCGAATATTGTCTAATTTAGATGAACGAAGTCAAAAGAGCAATAATTTTGAAATAATGTTCGGGAAAACGAATAAAATATGACAGCGAACATATAAACAATAACGCACGTAATCGTTAACTGCCATAAAATTTCATCAGTATGTGTAGGTCTAGGTACAGGTACATATTGAATATGAAAAATAATACTTCTCAGCTCGAATCGATACATTCGGCGCGTCAACATTTGTCGAATGTTGTGCTGTTTCAGTTCTCTGCATGATTCGCGTTAATGAAAATTTTTTCTCCCACGTGTCACTGTAATCAAGCAAACACAAATAATATGTTTAGGATTTTCAACGAAATTCTATGTTTTTACTTACTGCTATACTTCAGGAATGTTAATTGTTGGAAGTTGATAAAGCCCAGTATCGATACACAGCGAGATTGGGCATTGGATGTAAACGGGTAAGATGATATACTTGAATTTCTATGTACTCGTACTTTATAAAAGTACTGTACCTATCCGTCGGGCCAATAATTTATTCTCGCAATTTTACAGTCAAAACATATGCGATTATAAACGCTACCAAGTTAAATACCGTTATTATGTTTGTAAAGAAGCCTCCAACACAATTTTCAAAGATGACAAACCCATGTTCCCAGCAAACACGTTGAAGAAAATTTCTGAGATAGACGAAAAAGAGTTAGATTGTTCGAAAAAAACGGTATATTTTAGCATCACATACGAGAACAAAAAAAATGTTAAAGCATCTCGGCAACTGTTCAAGTGTCCAACCTCAGACAACACTGGTGTACTGTATTACTTTGGACCAGGCAAAAAACAGAACCAAATTGGTATTTATAAAATTATACAAATTGAAGAAAAATTGTATTATTGGTTCATGGGTGGCATGGATGATATAGATTTGATTTATTTGGGAAATAAGTTTAAAAAATTTTGGATGACAATGCCTATATTGAAATGGTTAACATTTTAATTTATTTAAATACGTTTACTGTACTTTTGCTGTGTAGGTAATTAGCTGTATGCACCGAATGTATAAAATAAATAATTAATTATTATTAAGCACATATTATTTTCTTTTAATTTGTGTAAGTTAATTCCTTTTTTTCCCCTTCTTAAATATAAGAAGCATGAATTGTTGTACAGTTTTTATTACATTTTTTAATCAATCATCAGCATCTGTGAATCTCAAAAAAAGCTTTAAAATAAATCAATTTTAACAGCTAGAATTCATCTCCAACGCTTAAGTAAGTATTATAATATTTTCCATGAATTTCAAGGAGAACCTAGCAAAGGCATACATGATTTTAAAAAATTGTAAATTACTCAAACCCAAATTTTTTCCTATAAGCCTATTGGAGACCATTCCAACGATTAAAATGGTTTCTTGGAATTTA
Organism: Ferrisia virgata; assembly: GCA_900060175.1. Lineage (NCBI taxonomy): Eukaryota > Metazoa > Arthropoda > Insecta > Hemiptera > Pseudococcidae > Ferrisia > Ferrisia virgata. Next base: position 15,152 of record FIZR01008992.1, read on the forward strand.
TAGCTGAACAGTTGGAAAATGTATGTTTGAGTCGTTTTTAAACACCTATCTTCATTGCATTTTGGTGGCTCCAGTTAAAATTTTAATTTTTCCTGGATTTTCAAAATGTTTCAGAACAATTTTAGATCAACTTCACATACAGAAAATTTTTTCTAGCCTATTTAAGGCCATTCCAATTAATTGAAATGGTTTTGTCGGAATTCTCAGTCATATATTATAAAAATACATTTTTAAGCTTCATCTCTACTTCAAAATGTATTTTCCTGCTGTTTTGATCCCAGTTTTGGCATAGATATATTTAAAAAAACAACAGGAAGGCGAGGTGTCATGTCAGTAAAAATTTATGTGATGTTTTCAAATCGCAAAACTACGCAATAATTTTTCAGTGCTGCCAGTTTTGATAATGTAAGTGCAAAAAATACAGGTTTTCAAGTAAATAGACTGATATACTTTTTTCTAATATGAAAAAAAATTATAGGAAATTCGCAATCAAAGGTAAAAAAGAAATAATACTGCAAAATATTTCTCAGAAAAATAATGACATGTTTAAGACCTGTTGAGCTAGAAAAACATGAAAAATTTTTTATGTCTAGGTCAAACACCTATACTTACTTAGCATTTTAAACCTAATATAAGCCCTTGAATATCTCAATTGTTCTTCATAGAAGTTCGAATAAATAGGATTTTTACGGGTTGAAAATCTTATATTATTAAAAATTCGCCCTTTCATTTTATCTCTGCGAGTTCAAAGTCAGAAAAACAATGTTTTATGTACCATAGCCATTTTATTAAAAGAAAATAGCCCTCTTTGCAGTACAGTGCCCCCTCCTTGCAGTTGTTTAGTGTTTAAGGAAAGTGAAATATCCCTTAAATTTTTTGCACACTTTTTCCATTTTAATTTCATAAAATTTGATTCGAGGAAGGTGCCTTTAGTTAGTTACCTGACAAACTTCATCGGGGGGGGGGGTCACAATTGTTGCGAAATGATCTCAGTAAGATTTGGTCAACATTTCAGCCCCATAACTCAGTATGTTAAACTTAAAAACTCACTTAAAGTTCAAAAATTAAAAAAAAAACATTTCAAAAAGTTTATTAAAAATTTTTTCCAACAATAGAATTATTATACATATTTAATCTCAAAATGATAATTGTTGAAAAATTTTTGCTATTTCTTTTTTTTTCACAGGGTTTTTAAAAAATGTCCTTTATTGCATTTTTTCACAACTTTCTGAAAACCACAAAGAAATTTTTTTGAGAAATGCCCGCGTGAAATGGATTTAAAACATCAATTTTAGATGAATAAGCGCAATATTTCGATTTTATTCCTCTCATAGACGATTTTTCAGTAGTGCTTAAAAAATTATTCTTTTGTATTTTTTTTGTCAAATTATTAAAATTGAAAAAAAAATACATAAATTTTTAGTAAAATAGACCGAGTACATTTACCTTCGTCCATTCAAGATCTATTTTCCTCAATTTTGTCATTTCCAGGGGTTCTCAAGTGGTATTTTTTTCGAAAAATCATTTTCTCAATTTTTAACAAACCTATTCAAAAATACACCGTTAAAAAACAACTTTCTTCAGTGACTCTGAAAAATCGACTATGAGGAGGGGGGTGAGTTTAAGATTTAAACATTGAGTTGGATCGTCTAAAATTGATGCCCTAAATCCATTTCAGAGAGCGTTTCTCAAAAAAATTTCCTTCAGAGTTTTTTAAAAAATCTTTAAAAATGTAAAAAAAAAACATTTTTTACAAATTTTTAAAAACAGGAAAATGAAAATTTTTTAATGATTATCATTTTGAGTTTAAATATGTACAAATATTCCATTGTTGAAAAAAATTTTTCAGAAAAATGTTTTATTCAATTTTTCGAAAATTTTCAAACTTTAAAGTGAGTTTTGCAAGTTTAAAAAATTAAGTTGTGCTGAAATTTTTACCACTCCGTCTTGAGGTTATTTCGCTACTACTACGACCTCGCCACTTGAAAATTTTCAAAAAAAAAAATTCAGCCCACCCTAATACACACCCCACACAATAATTTTAGGTAAACATTGAATTTTTGATTTTTTTCCCCTAAAATAATAACCAGTTGGCACGTAAAAATTAAGACTAAAAATTTTATTTCAAAAATTTGCGTAGAATGAAAGCAAAACGCACTTTGACAAGAGTAATTTGAGGCGCAGAACACGAATTTGAATTTTGGGATTTATTCGCACGGTTTGTAAGGTAACTATAACTATAAGCACGTTTCTTGTGTTGTTATTTTAATTTTTCATACTTAAAAAAAATATATATATATCAAAAACTTATAAATAGAAAGAGCTATTTAAAAATTTGGATATAAAGATTTTCCGATGTGCTCTTTCAATTAATTGTCGTTTTGTTTAATTTCTTTGATAAATTTTTGTGGCAGAATCTCACAATAGCCTCATTTTTTTCTTAGTTTCCAATTTTCATCACAGCTTCTCCTCGAAGTGCAAAGAAAAAAAAGTATCTTAAGAGTAAGTAGGAATCACTCACAAAGATACATGCTGCTGGAAAAAAATTTATATAACTAGCTCCTCTTGCTTTTGCCTAGTAAAAGTTCACAATTTTTTTCTGTTCATTTTATCTCACCCACTGGCTGAGAAAAATTTTGAAAAAATTCCTGTACTTGGCTCATTTTTTCCTCTATACAATCAAGTTGGTTTGGATTTCGTAGCATGGGCACATCTTATAACGATTTTTTTTATACGAAATATGCGGGCTTTTCACTGTACAGGGCAGAAGAGGGAAGCGGGGATGATCCCTGCGTTCAAATTTTTTTTTAGAGAATCCCAACAATACTCTGCAATAATTTTCGAACTTTAAGGGCAGGATTAATTTACCCATCTTAACTTTAATGTAGCTGTATGTAGCTAGGCTCGTCTTAATAACATTTTCAATAAGTTATCAGTACTTAGTATAACATAAAATTAAAATTAAGTGTAAAATATTTTATCAAGTAGCCATTTAAACTTGAGGATGACGAAATGATCCAGTACGAAAACATTAGACACGTGGAACAGCAGATCAACGACCGTTTTTAGGCTAGTTTGAGCCAAAAAAAAAAAAAAAAAGTATAGGTACTCATTACTATTAATACATCGGAAACCCACGAAGCATTTACCATTTTTTTTTCCTTTTTTCCTTTTATCAAACCACGCAACCAAAAATCTCATTAGATTTTTAATATCGTGTTGGAAATTAGAAAAAAATAAAACCTTTCGCGCAATTTAGCTGTATAAAAAGTAATATATCTATCCTCGCTACGGATTTCGATTATTATTGAAATTGAACCGACTACCCTTCCCCCTTGGCCGTACTTTTTCCTCGAGGAAACAACCGCATACAGGCGGGGGGTTACCCGCATAACGAAATAAATTTCGAAAAAATTTATTTACTCAGGAAAACCTACAATTACATCGTCGACCACAGAATAATAGCTTTTTGTAAAACAGCTCGACTAAAAAGGGAGAAAAAAAATTAATCGTGCCCGAAAAAAAAGGAGAAAAAAAAATGAGAAAAACCTTCTATACGCTCGGACCAGATGAAAATTTAATTAAAGACAAACGTATTCAAAATGGAACGTTTTTCCAAAGAGAAGAGAAGAAAACGAAAAAGCGAAATAAATTGAAGCGAGTTTTTCATTTATTTACACTTCTAAAAAAAAAAAAAAAGAAAAAAAAGAAAAAGGAGAGAGAAAATAAGTAGAAAGAAAGGAAAAGAAGTTAAAAAAAATGGAACGGCAATAAGATATTTTACCGAGCTGTTTTTGCCAAACCAAAAGAGACGGCTGGAAAAGAAAAAAAAGAAGAAAACGCGTTAAGAAATTATAAATAGTTGTAACGTGTGTCACCAGAGAGCAGCATTCTGCAGAGCTACCTCTTGCGAGAGGAGAATACTGGTAGGGATTGGTAAGAAAATATTAGAAGTATAATTGTGGAATAGGAGAAAAGAGATAATTATTTGGCGCATATTACACGAGCGTCGACTGGGCGTGGTTTGACGAAGGTGGAGAATAACGTGCATGCGCCTTGCTTATTTTAAGTGCTCTGTGTACGCTCGTTAATGACTAATGTTCATCTCTCTATTGTTTTTCGCCTGCAGACTCGAACGTCCTATCGTTCGTAGCCGTTCAAAAATACGTACCATCGAATTGAAATCGTTCTATGTGCCGAAGGAAGCTGGCACATTATCGAATATGATTTTCAATCGAGTCTAAGGAATATATTTTTCACCAAGTTGGCGTCATTTTTGACGAATAATTATTCAGAGCGCAGATTCGAGCATTTGCTGAAATAAAATAAACAATAAAATCTCGAGGAAATTTTCTACAACGCTCTGCTTACTTCAGATTGTACGAGTAGTTCATCTCATTGAGTAATTTTATTATCAACTATTACCGATGAGTATGGATTAATTAGAATTTTCAATGTTGAATAATTTCTTCTTTCTGAAAACCATAATTTGCATTAAAAATATCTACCTCGCAGTAAAAGCAAATCGCCAGCCATTTTCCACGCTTTTATGCTAAAACAATCCCACTAGTATTTAAAATTACCTGTATTATAAAGATTATGCAACTATATTAACCTGAAAATGCACAAATGTCAAATAAATTGCCTATTCGAATTATCACAAGGCACCTTTCACATAGCATCGAGTACACAGACCAAACATCAACATAAAATTAAAAATACCAATGGAATAGCAATAAAAAACATTCCAAGCTGTGCGTCAAGAATGAGTACCCATCGAACAAAATGAAGAAAGAAATAAAGAAAAAGAAATACACACAACATAAAAAAAAATAAAAAAAACCTAACAAATTAAAGGAAGTGAAAAATGAGTCATAAATAAGGGCGCAAAGAATTAGTAAATGTTTCACGTACATTTTGTAACGGCCGTAATAAATGTATGGTAAAAGTCAATGGTGTTTTTTTTCTCTTTTATTATTATTTCTTTGTTCAATTTATATTGGGAAATGAGTCGTTGAAGAAAAAATACTCGCGAAAAATGGACGATAAAACATTTCTAAATGTATAGTGATCGGTCAGTTCGAGTACAAGGAGAATATACGAGGAGTGTGGAAAATTTATGGCGGTTTCGGGTTTTTATTTAGGTTTCGAAGAATTGAGCTGTTTGGTCGAAGGGGACGAGGTATTGATTGACATGAATTTGTAATGATAACTACACCATTAGTGCTACATTTGAGGTACTTGAGGTTAAATATGGATTGTCTATGAGAGAATAGGCGATGATGAATAAGAGATTGGAGTTTTTGAATTTCAGTTCGATAGGGTAGGTACTTACAACCTAGTACCCACATATACTGCAGATTACCTGGCTAAAAACATAAATCTGAGATTTAATTTTCATCCAGTTGATAATAAGCTCGAGTTTTTTATTTATGCTTCGTCATCCCTTCCTCCTGTTTTTCATTTTCCAATTTTCTACGCATGCAAATAAAGCCTAATTTACACCCATTTTTTTTTTCATTATTCGTTTTCTGAAAATGATGCTTGAATTTGAATTATTAAATTTGCAAATAATTAGACAACTAAGTACTTCTATTACCTACCAATAAATGGAGTGATGTTGTCCTTTGGGGATATATAAGTATTTTTTTTTTTTTAATTTTGTAACCATTTTTAGAAATACTCGCACCTCACATAAGAAAGGTATAATACGCAATGGCTATTTTACAGAAATTATTTCAAAATTGTAATCAAAATAGGAAAATGGTGCATTTCCCCCTCTCAAGTTGGTAACTTCAGTTTCGAAATTATGAAGGTTTTTACTGTATTCATCATATATATATCCCCCCCCCGCTCACCAGTTTGAACTCTCATTCATATTATTTAATGCTTTTAGGCTCGAAAACATATTCATACGCTTGATTAATGAACTGGCTTTCTTCCTTCATCAGTCATCGTATCTTTCAATTTCAGTCTGGTTGTGCACTTCAGCGGGGCAAAAATCAAGTTGAGAAGGAATAAATTTGTTGTTTTGAAGTCAAATAATGGCGATGATTTTTCCACATTTCATATCATATTCAACAGAAAATTTGAAGATCATAATCGTTCATTTTCTAAAGTTCATTTCGAAGGAATCGGGTATAATTTAGAACTAATGTTGAAAAAATTGGTTTTTCATTTGACCATCAAGTCATCAAATAACCTTCCCATGGGAAAAAAATATTAGTGATACACTACTCATATACCACTGGTAATTCATGATGTATTACACTCAACAACTGGTAAATAAAGATGTACCATTGGTAACTAGCGATGTACCAGTGGTAACCGGGGGCATAACCTTAGTGGCCAGTAACACACCACTGGTAACGTACCACGAGTAACTAGTGATGAAACACTGGTAATTAGCTATGTTCCATTGATAACTAACAGTGTACCGCTAGTAATTGGTGACGTACCAATGGCAATTAGTATTGTATCGCTGATAATTAGTGTTGTACCACTAATAATATTAGTGGTGTTCTACAGGTAATTAGTGATATGCCCCTGGTAATTAGTGACATATCACTAGTAGCTGGTACTATGCCACTGGTGATTGATAGTGTACCGCTAGTAATTGGTGTTGTACCACTGATAATGAGTGTTGTACCACTGGTAATTGGTGACATACCCCTAGTAACTAGTGATATACCACTGGTACCACTGGTAATTGAAGATATATCGCTGGTAGCTGGTGGTATGCCACTGATGACTGATAGTGTACCTCTGGTAATTGGCAGTGTACCGCTGGTAATTGACAGTGTGCCACTGATAATGAGTAGTGTACCACTGGTAACATACATTTTGTAACTAGTGATGTATCACTGGTAATAGTGGTGTACCACTGGTAATTAGTGGCAATCCACAGATGATCAAAAATGTACCATTGCTAATTAAAGATTAATCATTAGTAATTGTTGGTATACCACAGGTAACTGGTGACATAGGCCTAGTAATCAGTGACACACCACTGGTAACATACTATTGGTAACTAGTGAGGAACCACTGGTAATTAGCCATGTTCTACTGGCAACTAACAGTGTACCACTAATAATTGGTGACTTACCAATGGCAATTGGTGTTGTACCGCTGATAAGTAATGTTGTATCACTAATAATATTAGTGGTGTTCCACTGGTAACATACCACATGTGACATAACACCGGTAACATACCATTGGTAACTAGTGATATACCACTATTTGCTTACAATATGTCATAGTACTAGTGGCATACCACTGGTAAGTAGTGGTGTGCCACTGGTATTATACCATTAGTGACCAATCATGTTCAATTGGTAGAATATTACCTGTAAATAGTAACATACCACTGGCAGCTACACGGGCAGAGAGAGGGGGCCCTTTTCACCACCTCACTTTGCATGGGCCAAACTAAGCATATCAATTCCAGCCTTGGCAAGACATGACTTTATTTTTTTAAAAATGGAAATGATAGTACAGGACTAGAGGGCTTGGGCCCCTCCAAAAATTTTGTCTTATCTCCGCATATGAGTACCTGGTGGTATATCATTAATAGTTAGTATGCTACCACACATAACTAGTGAGGTACCATAGCAGATTAGATACTGATGATATATTCTGGGTAGTAGGTTAATCACTGTTACCACAGATTTGAGCACCATTTTTTCTCACATGGGTTTCCTTTCACATTTCATATGACTAATAATGCTATTGAATTTTTTTATGGAAAATAAGATTTGGAATAATTTGATGCCTAGTGTAATACTTTGAAAGAATAATGAGCAGTTCTCTGAATTGAAAAAAAAAAACTTTTCAATTCTTGCTTTTAAATTTTTTTACTAAAATTGGCATTCAATAAACAATTAAAAAATTTAAATGATGATATTATGCTCACGATCAGTTTGAAGATGATATTACTAATTTATGCGACTTTTTTGCCAAAGGTAACAGATAATCTGTTGCACGATTCAAATTTTTCAAGGAAAATTTCATTTTTAAATCCCTTTAAAATAAAAGTTATGTCAAATATACATTCGATTATTGGCGCAGATTATGGTATGTCTTTACCATTGGTCATGCAAAAAATACTAATCCTTTCAATTTAAATCGAAAGCTCTCACCATTGCGAACATAACTATTTTAAGCCAATCAGGTTGATTGGAATTCAATATCGAGCAGATTTCTAGCAATTTGATTGGTTCACAGCACATTGTTTACATTTTTCTTCTGATAACCTGTGCTCAATTTAAATTGAATAGAATAGGAGTATGATATTTGGTCGAAAGTACTATTGGGTAGTGGAGTACCACTCATATACCATTAGTAACCAGTGGTGAACTCCCTTCGTTGGTAAAAATTTACTGATATACCAGCGATATCTGAGGTAAAACGATTCAATGGTAGGAACTGTACAAATTACTGGATGAGTTTTACCAATGGTATATCATTGGTAAACAAATGGTATACCATGGTTTACCAGTGGTATACTATCAAGTTACCAGTGGTAAAGAAAGGGTACAAAACGGCGGGTAAGTGTTGCAGTGGCAGTTACTAGTGCAACAACGTGGGTTACCATTTACCAGTGGTACAACTTCGGTTACCAGTGGTATTGCTACTAGTATTTTCTCGCATGTGCATCACAGCCTTAGAAATCTATATTGAATATTGACTGAAAAACAATAGAAATTATGCACCAAAAATTGATATGCTTATAGTTCCTTTAATTTTAAAGATATGCAATATCATTACATAACTTTTCTTATCGGTTTAAATAACTCAAGTAAGAATAAATTTCGGGAAACTAATTTTTTTAATATTTTCACACGTTCAGCTCTTTTAAATCTAGGTAAAGGCATCGTTTCATCCAAATTTTGAGGGGGTTTAAAATATTACTCGTCACTGTTGCAAATTTCTTTTAATTTTTTGTGCTTATGTTGTTGATCTGATGATGATGAAATGACTTATTTTTGATCCTTTAATTTGAGATTGTTTAGTAATGGATGACAGAATGAAGAGTCACCCTCAAAACACCCCAATTTTTGAACTTACATTGATTTCACAAATACATTATATTGATAAGATCGTTTATTTTTTCCAATTTCACAGCAAATTACTCGCGTAGAAAAAATAATTGAAATATTTATTCCTCTTCTTTGCAATCCTAATCTTTCCAAATGAATCGTATGCTGATTTCATATTATTCTCATTTTCTGTTACTTCCCTGCATGAATAGATTGACCACTCTTGCCAACAACAAATCAATTAACTCCATCTGAAAACAAAAAATCAACCGTAAACTTAAAATTCAATTAAAAAATCAGTAAGAACAAGGATGAAAAAAGTAGTAGAAATAAAGAAATACTTGAGTAAGAAAATAGAAAAATATTAAAATTCCTTAACGGTACAATTTTCTAACCAACAACGCCGCCAATAAGTCAACGGTGTAAGCGAGTTGTCGCTTCGGAATAAATGGCAAAGATATAGGCAACTTATCAGACATGTTGGATCTGGTACAACGTATAGTTGAGAAATTGTACGACATCGGCGGGGCTGGGCGGGCCGGTGGCGAGCAAAGGCAATGGCGGCACATAGCATCAAGCAAATTGAATTTTTCTCTGCGGTGAAATTTGCGTAGTATTTCAACATCGTAAGTGTGTAGCTTGTTGTATCGAAAAAGCATCCAGAGCAAATACGTATACACGTTACACACACACACACACACACACACTCACAACAGTACGTAAATTCTATACGAACAATTACGCAAAACATACTCCCACTCGCAAATCTATCTCTCGACAAATTTAATTTGGCTACACCTTCGTTTCTTTTTTCTTTTTCTTTTCTCTCTTTCTCTCTTCGTTGGTCCGAGCTCAGCGAGAGAATAATTGAAAACCCGTAGCGCGAGAAAAGATTACGAGTTTTTTTCCTGTTGTTGTTGTTGTTGTTGTTGTTGTTGTTGTTGTTGTTGGGTCTCTCTTTCTCATGTATATAGTAAAGCAAAAAAGGCGTATTATTTGTCCAGAAGCGTCTTATCTATCTAAGGACAGTTTGCTCGTGTAAAAGCCCGAGAACTGCTCATCTTTACCCTTCGCGTTCTGCCCCTCATCCCACAAACGGTCACGTAAATACTTAATGGCTTGGAAAAAATATCTCCGTTCGCCTATCCCGAAGATAAGAAAACAAACGCGTATTTTCTCGTTTTCATTTTCAACATTCGGCCAGCCTCGCTTCGTTCGTCTTTTTTTCTTTTTTTTCTTTTTTTTTTTTTTTTTACTTTACGTTTGTTTAATTTTTAATTTCAAATCGCTTGCTACTGTGCTGTTTTTTTGTTCGCTATTTTTTAAGATATACCATATTAGCTAGACGTCTACCAAATGCACACGATTACTTTAAAATGAAAATTTTTTCTTGTACGAAAAACTGACTCTCGAGTTTTGTTTCTTTTTTAACATCAAGACTTTTTTTTTTTTTCAGAACGTATTTTAACATGGTTGAAAATATTAAAAGGAGAAAAAAAAATGCAACCGGGATACTTTCAAAAAGCTCAGGTAAACTAGCATCGTTTTCAAAAAAGGCATCTAAAAGAAAGTGGGGAAAGGGGAGAACACGTGGAAATTCATTAATTTAATACGAGTAGTTTTTATTTTATTTTTTTATTCGTTCAATGGAGAATTTCTTATCGAGCAAAAATTTCTTCTCCGGTTTGTTTTTCCTTTTGGTGAAAAGAGAAAACAAAAAAAAAAAAAAAATGAAGAGCTTTTCGGAGCCAATAAGCCCGTAAATGTTCTCATTTATATCAATACAAAAATAGAAATACCAAGGGTAGGAAAAATAAAGGAAAACCCTTAACTTCTAAGTTGTTAGCAGAAACCGTTATTAATCATTCAGGAAGTTGTTTTCCCTCCTTTTTTGTTTAATTCTTTTCCTACTTTCCGTTCGTATTTATTTTCTCTACCCGCCTTTTTTCTTCCTTTTTTTTTTTTTTTTTTACTTCGTTTCTCTTTTATATGATTGAATGATGTTTATATAAGCCTATAAAAGCTATATTTCGACTGCTTTCGTTTTTTTCCTCTCTTTTTCCTTTTTCTTTCTTTTTTTCTTCCGCTGTACTTATTTCGTTCCGTTAGGTTTGTCTTTCTTATAAAAAAACATACAGAGTGTCCGATGGTTGGAGATTTTTTTTCGTAGAGGTTTTTTTTTTATTTTATTTTTTATTTGATGTTATTAATGATTCTTTCATTTTCTTTTTGACTGGTTTTGATTTATTAGTTTTCCCAAGACTCATTAATTTCACTGCGCCAAATTCATTAATTCTGCTCGAACGTAATTATTCAGCTGCTTTTTATTTAGCAATTTCTTCCCAAGTTTTTGGGTCGATGTATCCGAAAAGAATGAAGGAGAAAAGAGGCGACGGCGTTTCGCGTAATTATAAATCTTGTAAATCATTTCGACGAGATTAATTTGTCTTTGTTAAAGTAACGAATACAGATAGATGGAAAGAAATCCAATTTTAAGCTTAGAAATGTGTCCGAAGATTAAGGGTACCTATGAAATGAGACTTGTTTCAGATAGAGAATATATTTTTTTAAATCTTACACCAAGGTGCAGTTGAACAGGGTTGTTGATAATCCAAAATCGATGATGGTAACACTTTGAATATGACACTTGTTGAATTTGGAATGCTTCCTTCGACAAGTTTAAGTTCAAAATGCTAGATTGAGATCACCTCAAGAATAAAAAAAAAAATGAAGATAATTCAATTCCTCAGTCTAACGGGTGTTCCACCTCTTCTCTTGTCCTTTACATCGAGGATAAGGAATTTTTTGAGACCTACATGTACAATAGTTTGCCTATGCAAAAATTGAAGGGTCTTAATATGCGTACATCATTTTAACGTAATAACTCGATTTTTCCTATTTTTTGTGGAGAGTAGGCAAACTATCAAACAGGTGTGTCTTAAGAGTTACCTTAATTTCGGCGTAAAGGTAGGCAAAGTAATACAAAGCACCCTGTACAGTAAACATTTGAAAAACTGCACCCTTAAAAATCAGAACTGTCAAGTTGGAGGAAGAAGAGGACAAAAAAGGGGTTGTCACCCACTCCTGTCCCCTCACTCAACAGCAAAAGATGTTAAAAAAATATTAATCGTAACAAGTTGACAAAAATTTGGTTGAGAAGCAAATAAAACAATTTGGAGGGGAACTGCACGAGAAACAAACTCAAAAAATAAGAAAACCCCACTATTTTGGGACTGGGGGAAGGGGTGCAATGGAGTCGAAAAGTCGGGACCCCCAAAAGCACATTCAGAGCTCCAACCAATTGTGCATAACAAATTTCAATTTCCTAGATAAACTTTGTGGGGTGATAGAGAAGGAACAGTCCTATTTTAAGGTCAAAAAGGGGAAAACCCCTCATATCTACCCTCTGAATTGGGGTAGGGGGTTGATTTCTGGATATCTTACACAACTTTGGATTTTCTATCGACTGGCTCAGAAATGAACAATTTTTGCATTTTTGGCACCCTCAGCATTCCGACATGGCTAGAAATTGTCTTACTGGTCTTCTAGAACCCCAAAACGGATTTTGTTGATACCCTCCCCCCCGCCTTCAATCGATAGACTGTAATAGCTTGGTTTTCATAGACAATATGACATAGAAAATCAGCCTTGCCAACTATAAGAATTAACAAACATAAATTTAAAACTTCTAAAAATACAATTTTAGTACTGAAAATCCAAATTAAAAAATTTCTACTTATTTCATTTTTGTAAACTTCAGCCCCAAAAAGCAGTACTTTTTACACCATAGGACCCCTATATTTCACTTCACAAAAAAAGTTGGTATCACAAAATTTATAGATTATATTTGGTAAATTTTTCATATCCATCCTCTTGCCCCCTTCACGCGGTTAGGGGAGGCTGAGATGGCTCAAAATTGGGCTGAAAAATTCACACTTCCAAAAAGGCATATAAAAGGCACCTATCACATCTGCATGCCAAATTTAAGCCCCCCTATCTCAATGGGAGGAGGAGGGATTCCTTTGGAGGTCTCTATGGGTTACTTCCATTCCACCTTAAATTTCAAAATGATTCTGAATTTAAAATTTCGTAAAATAAAATATTTTTTCTGGAAAAAAAGAAGAAGAAGAAGAAGAAAGAAATACTTACTTATTTATATCTTTGCTTTAAGAACATTAATAGGCAACTTTATAGTTTATGTGAAGAATTATAAAGACTATTTAAGTCTTTAAGGTACCTAAGATAATCAGAGCACATTATCCAGTTGTTTGCTTTACCATTAGCAAATTATTATATGTTGGTTTTACCTCACAAAGCATGCGAATCGAAATAAAATACCATGAAATGGTAGAAATTTCCATGTCTGAAAGCGGTATAAATTACACTAAAAATTTATCGCGTCGTAATTTAAGAAAGAATAAGAAGAAAAAGTAACTATAGGGTAACTCTTATCATAAATTTTCTCTCAACTTTTGCCTCAGCACAGTCGTCGCTTATCACAGAAGAGAAAAAAAAAACGAGTAAAAACGCGTTTCTTCGCACAATTAAAGCTTTTCAAATTTATCCATAAAAAAAAGGGGGGTTTTGTTTTAAAACGACACCCTATAAAACGCTTTTTCGCCATGTTCACAAAAGCCCGGAAACTTTACTCGAGCAAAACCACTTAAAAGAAAACGGTCTTAAAAAGATTTTAATAGCGGTAGTTAAAAAGCACTAATTACATTGTTTTCAAACCTCCTAATTTAAATTAAGACCAAGGAAAGGGGTTTTTTAATTTTTAATTAATTCCGCTCGGCAGAAATCGCGTTTTTTTTTTTTTTTTCGATAAAAAAGCAAAATATCATAGTTAGGGTGGAAGGGAGGGTTTTTCAACGCTAGGTATAAAGAAAACTTATTCTTTTGAAACGTCTAAAATTTCAACTTTTTTAATGATTTTCGATGGGGGAAAGTTTATAGTGTTTTCGGAGGGATTGCCAATTAAAATATAAAAACTGGCGATGAAGTTTTTAATTTTTTTCTCTCTCTTCTTTATAAAAACTGCCACCGCGAATCGACCAATTCAAAGGGAGAATTTAGATGTTTTTATGTATTCGCTCGTTCGAGGGGGGTTTATTCAATTTACTTGTAGAAAAAAAATAAAGAAGCCAAGAAGGGTGTAGTTTCGAGCCGATTCATGTATTTGGCTTTTTTTATACTCGTAAAATAAGAGTTTTATAAGTTTTTTTTTTTTTTTTTTTTTTTTACAAAATAGTGACTCAAAAGTATTAAGTAGATTTTATTTTATAAAACATCCGAATCAAAAAGTATTCATTTTGAGTTCTGTAATGACTCGAGCGTACATTTCTGGGCAATTAAGTTAGAATTTCGGTTCGATAGATTGCCTATCCTAAGCTTCAGTAGGCAAAAGGTACATGTATTCGTTTGGTTTTATAATTTGCCTAACTAACTTTTAATTTAAGGGACCTCAATTTAACTGCTGCAATGCAGAACCTACGTTTAATGTAATTTTAGCCCTTGAAAGATGAATATGCTGTTAGGAGCCTTTAATTCTTCCATTATAGTTCACCCAAAGTGACCTCTAAACTCTATACAGAGCTGAAATTTGGAACGAGGATGTGTTGCAGGTGTACCTTTTGGAAGTATCGAAGGCGTGGAGTCCTTATATGCTTCGGTTGCTTCAAAAAAAGTAACTTTGAGGCAGTCACTGGAAACGAAAAATTTACTCCTCGTCTAGAAACTGCTCAAATCAATCCGAAGCTAAATTATTATCAAATAAAGGGAAAGGAGAGTTTTTTTGATGGAGAATTTTATTTCGGTTCTGAAGATCATGTCAGACTCATAGCACCCGCATTGGAATTCCCTCTAAGAGAATCGTATTTGGCATGTAGAACTATCAAGTTTTCTAGATGTACTGTTCAGCGGAGTCTCAGCTATTCAACTTCTTCAAAACAAGGGTTGTCACGAAAATAAGAGCAACTGAGGGTTATGATAAATTCAAATGGCAGGTGGAGGGGATATAAGTGTACATGTGAGTACAACAGAAAAAAACCAGCTAACAATATGACTCTGACTCTGACTTGACTCCCAGAGTCAACTTGGAAAGTTGACTCTTGACTCCTGCTTGACGCTAGAGTCAAATTTCCACCACTGACTCGAAATCTTACTTGATTTTAGAGTCAAGCTGTAAAATTGACTCAGACTCTTGCTCGACCCTAGAGTCAACCTCCGACATTGACTCCAGAGTCAACTTCAGATCTTAACTCTGACTCCACTTCAACTCTGGAGTCAATCTGTGACCTTGACTCCTGACTCTGGCTTGAAACTGGAGTAATTGTGGATTCTGAGTCAAAAAGAAGTCATTTTGATTCCAACTCCCAGAGTAACTCACATGCTTTTGTCTTGTTTGTCCCTAGGCCCAAAATTTCACTCAACAGCTCAGTTCAAAACTTTCATTTTAACTTTATAAAGTACGATAGTTGTAAATTTTTTTTCAACGTGATTTGAAAACATACAAAAAATTAAAAGAAAAGTAGTGTTCGACAATGAGATGGTTATTAATCAATAGTAGGGATCAGTAGCACACCTAAGGGAAGAATATCCCTTCTTGAGTGTGAAAAAATTGAAAGGTTGTTTCACTTACACCAAATTTAAAATCTAAATCATTGAAACTCAAATTCTGAGAAATAAACTTTTTATGAATTCAAAATCCCCACTTCATTCACAATCTCACCCTCGCTCACTCAGATCAAAATTCGAACCTCTTTTTGAAGAATTCTTGGTTCGTAGCCCTATTTTTAAGCATAGAGTAAATATAAGATTTTTCAGATACTCTATTTCTACTATTACACTGTAGACTCCCCATTGGAAAATTTCTGGGTGCTGCTATGCGGAAGGGTAGAGGTTAATATCAGAGTGAATAGTTTAAGCACCCCCAAAAGCACATCTAGGATCGCAACTAAGGCTAAATACGAAATTTCAACACGCTAGCTGAATTTGAAGGGGAGATATGCTTGAGAAAATCTCAAAAAATAGCAACAAACCAACCCAACCTAACCCAACTTAACCAATAAGCACTATTGGCGTTATAAAAAGGTATAATGAGGGTAAAAAGTTAAAACAGCTGAAAAACACATTTAAGATACTTACAAAATTTAGATGCCAAATTTCATCTCACAGGGTCAATTGGGAAGGGAAATATGCGAAGAAGCAACTTTTTTCAAGATCATGTAGGGGAATAAATCTCTTACCTCCTCTCCTAACTGGCATAAGTGATTGATTTTTGGATATGTTGTACAACTTTCCATGCTCTATTGATTAGTTGAAAAAAAGAAACAGTTTTTATGATTTTTGCCCCTGAGCACCCCCTACCCCAAAAATTTGAATAAAACTAAATTTTAATCCAAGATCTCCCTCCCCAATTGGGCTAGTGAGATTAAGTTTGACATCTAGATTCCGTAGATATTCTTGGCATGCTTTCCAACTGTTTTGAACTTTTCATTCTCATTGTACCCTTTTACAACCCCAAAATATTGATTATTGGTTAGGTTAAGTCACAATCATGAAGGCCCTATCTTATGGTGAAGAGGCCATCATGGTTGGATCCAAGATGAAGAATGCTTCACTCTGATCCCAACCTATGATCCTGTCAACTGTGAGTTTGAATCGACTACTACTTCTCATCCTGGTTAAACGCCAGCTAATTATAGCTAATATACTTATCTATTAAACATAAGTTCAGAATGGCTTTATAAACCAATATTTTTATGTAACCACTTCATAATATTAAGCAAATCAAATTTAAAAACAATGTACATATTTTTCTGTAAAAATATTATTAAATAACCAAATCAGCCATGGTTTTTCCCTACATATTGCGCTATGGAGGTCCCCCCCCCCAGGTCAATTACTTAATGTTTACATAATTTTAGTTCATACATGATAGAACTTATTACCAGGAATAAACCACACGGTGCAAGGGTTTAGGTTTAAGTTGTAATAATCTTAGCATTGTTTAATATATTTGCGCAATAAATTAGACCCACCCACTTCAGCCTATGGGAATGGGAGCACCAAAAAAAAAAGTTAGGTTAGATGTTGTTGCCTTTTTTTGAGATTTTCTTGAACATCCCCCTCCCCCTTTAGATTGGGCTTGGATTCATACTAATTAAATCCATTGCCAAACCAAGTCTGTTGGCCAAATTTGAGCCATTTTGGTTCGTATTTGAGCCTAGTAAATTATTTTATGGAAAAGAATTTAAATATTTTAAATAATTAAATGCATAATCTGGTGAGTACTAAAACAGATTTTATTAATTATCTCGTCTTCCTCCTAGCCCCCCTCCCATCGTACATACTTCAGTAAACCAACACAGGTTGCTTTTCTTTCACGATGTGATGTAGAACATCAAGCAATAAAAAAAAAAAAGACAACAAAAAATATCAACTTTTACTTCATGTCCTTAGTTGGGGGGGGGTGGGGTTT
>FIZR01008992.1:32690-47033 GCA_900060175.1 Ferrisia virgata
AAAAAAAAAAAAAAAAAAAAAAAAAAAAAAAAAAAATCTATTTTTTTTTCTGGTTTTGTTGGGGGGGGGGGGGGGATTTGTGCGAGAACTTCATTACAGAATATAAAATTGAAGTAACAGAAAACCAATATAGTTTTAAAAAGACCTGTTTTTCAGCGCATTTAAATTTTCGCAAAAATTCCAGCCCCTTCAACTTTCATCATCTGCAACCAATATGACGTAACATCGAATAAATTGCATACCAGTGCTATTGAAGGACACTTCAGTCTCTGAAATCACTCTGTATATATATTTTTTGAATTTTATCAACTAATTTCAATTATCTTTGCATAAAAAATCCTTCCATTCTGAGATTTATCTACTTATCGAAAATTAATGGTAAACTCCGATCTGATACGAGCCAGCTTTGAAAAATAAATATGAAACTCTCGCCGTACCGTTACTGGTATAAAAAAAAAAATGGAAAATTAAACACTTACGACGACGACACCATATCCTAACACACGTGAAAAATTGATTCGAAAGAGAAAAAAATATTTTCCAATATAAAAATTACGCAAACATCGTACGTTGCTATACGATCGTTTACGACACGTTCGGATGAAAGTAGCGAAACGAGATCGATTAACGTTACCAAATTGAATTTCTATACTGGGAACGTCATTTCTCGATGCTGATATTTTCTTTAAGGTTAGAAGAAAAAAAAAAAAAAGAAAGAAAGAGAAGAAAAACTAAAGAGAAACAGAGAAAAAGAAGCAACCAATACACTATATGTATGTTATGGAATACGAAACAGAAAGAGAAAGAGAAAAACTCGAAACGACAAAGAGAGAGAGGAGAAAAAAAACTATAACACTTTTCGGTTATTTTAAAATTATGCCGCTTTCGATGTTTGCTTTTAATCGTAAATCCTTTGCAGCTAAAACACACCATAGTAAAGTAAAGAAATAACGTACCCGTTGAATGAAAATTTAAAGGCTGATTTTTCTCTTGTTTCGCGAGCGTCTCGTCTCGAACGAGCCGAGCATTTTCTCTTTTCATTTTTCACAGGGCAACTCTTTCTCTGTCGTATGAATATATTAAATTTGAAAAATATTTTTCGAACCGAGCAAATGTTAAATTGACTTTAAACAGTTTTCGTATACGAATTTATATTTTTTTATTAAAAAATATTTGGCGACGACGTCGTGTTTCTCTTTTATACTTCGTATATGGTACGTTAAAAAAAAAAATAATAATACTTCTTTTTTACGTATATGTGGGTGGACCAGTGGGGGGGGGAAAAAAAAAAAATTCTTTTTTTTTACGTTTTGGGGGGGGGCCGGGGGGGGGGGGGGGTGGCCAAGGGCAGCAGGGTGGCTACATAATGTACATACGTTATAAATAATGGCAGGGGAAAAAAATCAAATAATTATAAAGAAAGGTGAAAAAAAAGTACACGAGGATAGTTAGCCAAGGTACAAAGGTTGTGAAAGAAATTGAACAGTGCTGGGGGGGGATTGGGTGTTAGGTGGAAGTGTAAGGTGAGACGCGGATAAAAAAAAGACAGAATAACGTAAAGCAAGAGGAAAAAACAATCAAATCAAATCGGGCGAGAAAAATCGAAAACACTAAACCAACAAAAGGCTATGTTGTTACCAGGTGGGTACCCTAAACGAGCCGAAACAACGTCCCCAACGGCGTAATGTAGACAAAGAAATACCTTCTTACGTCGATGCCGCCTTATTCCCTTCCCAGTCTTGTTTTTAATACACAAATGATACAAAACGAATAAAAAAATTCGAATTTCGCTGCGTGTTTTTTCTTTCTCTCTCTCTCTCTCTCTCTTATACTTCAAAAGTCTCGATGTAATTTTCATTTGTTCTTTTGACGTAAATTACGAACGCTGTGCCGTCGAGGAAAAAAAAAAATGTCCAATATTATCGATGCCTGTTCTAAAGAGTAGAAAAAGATAATCCTATTGGTTGGACGGGGTAAGGTAGAAGGTGCAGTAGAAAAAACCTTAAGTGACATCGGTTCTCAGAGCTTAACATCTTTCCATTAGAATGCTCATTTTTCTATGAAAAAAAGTTAACTATTTACGATATGTTTTTCGGCGCAAATTTTTTCGTCGTGTTTACGCTCTTTTTTTTTTTTTTTTTGGGTCCCTCGCCGGAACGAAACGAGCGACGAGCTATTTCTATTTTTTTTTCTCGTCTTTTTTTTCTTTTTCTTCTTCTTCTTCTTCTTCACTCCACTAAACGTCTCTGTAATATCTTTCCACGTTCTATATTTTTGCGCGTAGCTCATTTAGCCAGGGTTTTGTTGAGGGTAGCTTTTAAAATGGAAGTATTTCTTATGTCTTTTAGCCCCGTAGCCTTTAATTCCACTAAGAAGCACATATACCCCCGTATAATCGAGAGAAATGGTTTTACTTTTTGATCTTAATGGAACTAAGCCCCTTCTCTTATACGCCTGTATTACGTATGGATAGGCAACCATTTTGACCAGTTCTGTTATGTTTATTGCTAACACGGCGACTTTTATACGTTTATTGTTAAAAGAAAAATGCGTACCCATTAAAACGTTACCGAGGCTAGGCTAAAAAATACATTCCAAAGAGTAAAATAGTATTAAAGTTTTCAGTTCACGTACTAAAACGAAATTGTCGAACATATTTAATCCGCCGTTTACAAGAAAAATTGATACGATAATTTGGTCTCTCTTTGGTTGGTTTTCTTTTCTGTTTTTTTTTTTTTTTTTTTTTTTTTTCCCTCCCCTTTTCCCCCTTTTGGGGTTTTTTTTTTTTTTTTTTTTTTTTTTTTTTTTTTTTTTTGCACTCTCCTGTACTACCTTTTGGAGTATTTTTTTTTCTTTTCTCGTTTTTCTACCTATGTTTTTACAAGCCAACGATGGAGATGGATTTTGGTAAGATAATAACGCAATGGAAGATAACTTTTGGAAAAATCGATACCGTGGTCAATCAATCAACGTTAATTTTAATCAGGGAAAAAATACTTTTATAACGTAAACTTACATTTTTGGTGTAGCTTTTGCAGTGCTACGGTTGTTTAAATGTTCATGTTTAGACACCCCTACAGGGATAATTAGTATTTTAAAATAAAGCCACCCTTGTTTAATGTTTTTATACATCTAATTGTACGACTGTGCAAAAAACTCCCTAGGCTGTTTGTCATTTTAATGAGAAAATCACCTGTTAGTGTTTTCATTAATGTGAATGGCGAATGGTGTGAAAATTTATAGTCACTTTTTGTTTACACGAGGCTTCAATCGTACTAAATTTATCATGGTAAGACGATGGTTGAACCAATGATAAATAGGACAAGAAAATATTTGAAAGGAGATTTTATCGTTAAAAAGGTATAACTTTGGAGGCCCTTCTTTTGTTTTTTTAAAGGATCCATTGCAGAAGTCTTAGAGTTTGTAAACTTCACACTTCTGCAAGGTCCATAAAGTATACTTAATGATAGTGACCAAATTATACATGGAAAATCTGAAACGGTGTCCCCATTTTAAATTTTAAGGCTAAATTTTCGTTATATTTTTGAGAATTAAATTGCATTCTTTGAAATTAATTGGGAAATTCCGCACAAAAATTTCTGCGATTGGCAACACTGACGTACCTCCCAATTTTTGAGAAAAAACGTTGAAAATGATTAAAAATTTAAGAAAAATTTTATGAAAATAGGTAAAAAATGTAAAAAAAAATCAATCACAAATCACAAAAAAACGCTGAAAAATGGGTAAAGATTGACCTAAAATAAGAAAAAAGTAGTTAAAAATTGTACAAAATTGAGAAAAAAATTAACTAAAATGGGTAATAAGTGAAGAAAATTGATCGAAAATCACGAAATAGCATTGAAAACAAGTAACGACTTGATAAAAACAGACGAAAAGTGTAAAACATTGATCGAAAATCGTGAAAAAATGTTGAAAATTGAATTGAAAATCATCGAAAATTGATGATTTTTACCGAATTTCTTCATATTTCGGTCAATTGTTACCCACTTCTCGATAATTTTCAACGATTTTTGTTCAATTTTTATCCATTTTATAACAATTTGTGGTTGATTTTTTGCACTTTTACCTATTTTTACCCAATTTTTGATGATTTTCAACGATTTTTTTAATACTTTTGGTCAATTTTCAACCATTTTATAACGTTTTTTCGATGATTTTTAAAAATCTTCATATTTTAGATAAATTTTTAGCCATTTTTGTTGAATTTTTCCCAATTTTCAAAGATTTATAGCGTTTTTTTTTTCACATATAAGTCAATTTTTACTCGCTTTTCAAGTTTTTGTCGTGATTTCTGATCAATTTTCGGCAATTTTACGACATTATAAACAATTTTTTCATTATTTTACACAATTTTTTGAAGATTTTGTACTTTAAATTGACATTTTTAGTAATTTTTTCATCATTTTATACGTTTTTGAGAGATTTTTTCGGATTTTCGAGTTATAAAATACATTTTTAATGGTTTTTCGAACATTTTTTTGAACTTTTTGCGTTTTAATCCAAAATTGAATATTTTTAGGGATTTTTTTTTACTGGTAATTTTTTTCCATCTTCGAGCTATTGAAATGTCTTTTTAACCATTTAAATTTTCATTTTACACAGTTTTTAAACTTTTGAGTGTTTCAAACTATGAAATAAAATTGTTAACAATTTTTTCATCATTTTGCTTGTTTTTGAAGAATTTTTTGCATTCCGCCATTTTTAAGATGTAAATTGACATTTTTACCAACTGTTTTCAATATCTTGCACTTTTCTGAGTTATGAGATGACATTTTGAACAATACTTTAATATGTAATTTTGCACTTTGAACCATCTTTAAACTCAAAAATTGATGATTGATGCTTTTTCACAGTTTTTTCATTGGGGGGAGGGGGATTTCTGAGCTTTGAAATGATATTTTGAAAAAAATTTTCATCGTTGTACATAGTTTTTGAATGTTTTTAGATTTTTCCTCTCTAAAATGAATTTCATTTAATTTTTCCAGCTTCTTACAGCTTACAAATTTGTAAAATGCATAATTTTTGATTACTTTTTTCATGGATTTAAAATTTTTTTCAATCTTAACATTTATTGAAATGAGAATATTGATATTTCAAGAAATTTTCCTCATCATTTTACAAATTGAAAGTAAAAAATTAGTGTTTTTTTTTCAAAGATCTTTCCAGTTTTTTGTGTTTTTTGACGAATGAAACGACATGTTAAATTAGGTTCGTGCGCAAAATTTTTTCAAGGGATGGTTTTAATGATGTATCAAAACTTTAATAGGTCAACTTGGAGCTGCATTTAAGTTTTCGATGCAAAAAATATTAAAATTCAAGGTTTTTGTCAAAAATACATATACCTGAGCGAAGCAAAGGTGAAAATTTTCGAAAAAATAATATTTTTAATCATCAATTGCATTTTTAGCGATATTTTAACCATTTACACACTTTTTGGACTTGATAGTCTTATTCTCTCTAAAAATTCAGTTTTTGAGTCATGGGTCCCCTTGTGTAGTGACCTGCCTTAATTAATTTTTTACCATTTTACAGCATTCGAAATGCAAAAAATTTTAATTTGTTGTTTTTAAGGATCAAGTTTTTTCTAAGTTCGAATATTAATTGAGTAAATAAGTGCTATCGTAGCAGGAATGAATACCTTTGAGAGAGCCATCACTCATCAAAAGATCTTGTGCACAAGGCAAACTCTCTTGTGCCAAGTCACTCCCCTTCGTCTAAGGCCATAATCTTTTCTCAAACATAGCCTCACAAGGTAGAAAATAATCTTTTAAAATGTAATTTCAATTATCCTCGTAGTTGACTGATACAAGTGATAAAAATATTACTACAATTTAATTATTTCTAATTTGAATTTTCAATGTTATTGTTACAAATAGCGAATATGCTGGTAATAAATTCTATGATCAGGCTACCAGCAGTGAAACTGATCTTATTCCTGTTGCTCCAGTATATCAATTTCTTTCGCATTTAAATCGTATTTAAAATGGAAACACGCTGACTGTGAGTGATAGATGGCATCATTATGTATCTCAGCAACATTTATATGAAACTTCACAGTGTTGGGGTGTGCGCCACGGCGAGTTAGTACCCTTTGTACATGATGGGTAGGTATACATTGCACAAATAAGCTATACATATGCATCATACTTGTACCTATTTATCTAGATATAAGTCGAAGTACATAGATACAAACGAGTCGTCACATTTATAGGTACATGTATGAATTGCGGTATCATTACATTGTCAAATTATTGCCATGATGCGAATTTAGCCACCAGACCACATGACAACGCGAACGATGCTGGCAACACATATCATGCAAATAATAACATTGGGATTTTTTCATATATCTGTGTATAAATGTAGGTACAGCTACGCGTACATGCATATAAAGCATGATTACTGGGCGTAGATATGCGATGAGAATGTAGAGATATAGAGACGCAGGCTGTGCCATATAGAGTAAAAAGCTTCGATGGTTGGTGGAGCCTTACAACACACCGTATTTCACTTTTCTTTTACTAATGTAAGTCCTATCATAATATAATTCTCGTTACCAAAACAGAATAAATTTTACTCCTATCTTTAGCAATGCGGATAGTTAGATGGGTAGGTATACATAAGCCAAAATATGTCTCGTATGGATAGCGTTAGATAGTGCATACTACTACAGATACTAGACTATGCTATATTGTTATGCCAAATATTACCTTATTTTGCGTGTATACCTACCTAAAAGTGCGCACCCTTTTTCTATAAGAAAAAGCTCATCTTATATACTATACATGTTGGGTCGGGTAGCCTGTCTCTATATAGATATGTGTAATACCTAGCAATGTATGTATGTGCGTTGATGGAAGGAAAAACAAATGTGCCGAGTCGCAGCCATTGTTGAATGTGTAACTCAGGTATCTATAATGATACTCTAGCTATATCGTAATCTATATACAACCGGGAATATAACTGTTATTTAAATAAAGTCGACTTCGTTCTTTTCAATATATAGTATGATGATGTAGGACCGGCAGGAAAAGAAATATCGAAATATATATTGCTTTGGGAAAACGGCGAATAAATTCAATTTACTATGGGAGTGAACTCACTTCCGAAAGACGATGTGTGTATGTACACTATACATATACTATACAAGCGCTGAGAGAAGAGGTAGCGCGTATATGTATACAACTCACAAAAACAGCATGATAATGATGTTACTCATTTTGTATATAAGAAAGCTCGCATAAGTATATAAAATACAGTGTGTGTGTGTGTGTGTGTGTGTGTGTGTGAGAGAGAGAGAAAGAAAGAAAGAGAGTGTGTATTTCTATTTTCCAAGTTTACATAGATGATACCTACCTATATAATACGTTACGTATATATATAGGCTTCGCAGCAATTTCATTCGAATTAATTCAATTTTTTCTCTCTCTTTTTGTACTTATAGCATGAACGATAGGCTATACTTTTCTAAAAAGAATTTTTCGCTTATTCGACGCAGAAATAGTTGCTTGAACAAAGAAATTTATATAAGAGAGTAGAGTCATTACACCGAGTTCCTCTTGTAGGAGAATAGTTTGTACCACCAAGTTTTGACTTGACTACTATCCTACTTGATGAAGTAAGGGAGGTGGTGAATGCGATGCAGAAATGCGAAGTACCTGATTGCGATGATATTGAAGCTGAATTACAGCAGGCTTTTGGTGAAAATGGAATCAAAGCAGCATGGCAACTGTGAAGTGTGATATGGCAGCGTTGTAAATAGCTTACTGAATCAGTCGGTGCTGATTCCCTTGCAAAAGAAAGGAGATGCAAGATTATGCTCTAATTATCAAACAATCGCTCCAATTCCACACAGCAGCAAAGTCATGTTACAGATCCTAAACAACCGGATCAAGGTGTATCTACACAGGCAAATTCCACCTAAACAAGCCGGGTTCATGCCAGGAAGATGCACAAGGGAACAGGTAATGAATGTTTGAAAAATCATCGGAAAGTGCATGGAGTTCAACACACCTATAGTGATGTGTTTCATAGATTACACCAAAGCCCTTGACAGTGTGAACTGGAAGAAGCTCTTCAAAATTTTAAGGTAAATGGGAGTCCCTACACATATAGTAGATTTGGTGGAGTCCTTATACGAGTGCAATTCTATGGTGGTGAGAGTTGATGGTAAAGAATTTGAGGTTTTTCAATTGGAACAGGGGGTGTGTCAAGGATGCATATTATCCCAGCAGTTATTCAACATCTATGGTCAGCACGTAATTTTCGAGGCTCTACAACATTGGACAGGTGGTATTTCCATTGGAGGAAGAAGAATCTCTAATCTGCAATATGCAGATGATACCATCTTGATTGTTGCGGATGAAGAGAAAATGGCGGAGCTTGTCAATCAGGTGGAAATAGCCAGCGAAAAACTTATAGACTTCGTATTAATACATCGAAAATGATAATCATGGTGATGGATCGGGCTAAGTATCTCCCAGCTTTCGTATATTTAGGCTCCATCATCGAAGCAGATAGAGGCTCGTTAGCAGAAATACAGCGCCAAATCACTGTGAGCAAATCAGCTATGGCCAGACTGCGTAATATCACATGTAATAATAAGATCTCCAGAAAAAAAAAAGGAAGAAACTGATACAGTTACTTGTACCCTCTGTTTGCCTATATACTGAGGAAACATGGGTGTTGAAGGTACATGATAAAACAAGAATCAACGCCTTTGAGATATGAGTCTGGCAAAGGATGCTGAGGATACCTTGGACAGCATGACGAATCAACATTTCAATCGTCAAGGAAATACAGGAGCCAGTCAGGCAACGTGTTTCATTCGAGAGACACATTCTAGGGTATTTTGGACATGTGACCAAGAGAGAAGTCTGAAATCTCGAAAAAGACGTTCTCTTTGGTAAGGCCCCTGGTAAAAGAGTAAAAGGAAGATCTCTGATCAAGCGATTGAGACCTGCTGATGATGATGATGATGATGATGATATTGGGACACTCAGGACTGTTACATGGATTATAGATGTAGGGAGTATAGGAGGAGAGAGGTAGCTGGAATTTGAAACAATTGTCTGGATCTTTTGTCACATACAAAACTGATAGGCCACAGCCGGGTAAGAATAATGAATCAAAGTCATACTCCTGATGAAAATTATGGCCTCATACCTCACCTTCACTTGGTGATTGTGTCCTAAATGTGCTGGAAATATAAGAATTTTACAGAACTAAAACTAAAACTCAATAAAATGAAATAAAAACTAAATTTAAAAAAAATTAAATTGAAAGAGGAAAACTGAGACTAAAATCTTTTTCAGTTTGAGGTTATTCCTGCTGGATGGTTGAAATTTGATGTGTAGATTTATTGAGGATCCTAGAGGTGCCTCTTGGAAGTTTTGTCTTCTCAGCCTCATTGCCCCCCCCCCACATACATCCAAAAAAAATCTGTTTTTTGTGGTTTTCATGGTTTTTTTGCATAGTTTTCAAAGTTTTTTGAGTTTGTCCCGAGCATTTCTCTTCTTCAAATTGACTTAGGAAGTTGAAGTTTTACTTATAAATTTATGATAGGTGCTAGATGTACCTTTTCGGTCAGGTTCAATTTCTGTGGTTTTTCAATTTGGATTATCGTATTAACTACCGTCTCCCTAACCCCAACCCGCTCAAATTAAATTCCCCAATGATTGCAGATATACTTTTTTGAACTTTCAGCTACAGTAAAAGTTGTAATTCACAAATCCTCAATGCATTACAAAAATCAGACCAAAGAAGCTGCGCAAAACTATGCTTTTCAAAAATATTAAACTGTAAAATTTCTTACAACTTCAACATTTCGCTCGGAAAGTAAATTGAAAAAATAATTAGAGCTCGCATTCTACGCGCGATAAAAATTTTACACCCATATTACACAATTTTCACGTAGATTAAGCTTCATTGAAAAATCACGTATATTCTTTTCCAATTTTTTTTCTCTCATTTGTTGAAATTGTTTTCAATAATTTAAATTTCCTTGCTATGTAGACTGCTACGTGAATTACCTCCAAAAAATAAATTTTACCTCAGAAAAATTGTTACAACTTTCGTAGGAAACCTGGGAACCTACTCGGATGGAAAATTTTCAAGCCATATCACGTCACTTTTATACATATTACAACGTAGGTAGGCTTGATTTAAAAATCACATCTACTCTTCTCTCAGCCACACCTTTTCATCCGTGTTTAGAAAATTTTCTCAATAATTCAAATTTTGCTCGGTATATACGTCAAAAAAACGAGCACATACGATACTTTGGAAAGAACGAAAAAGGCGAGGCGAGCGGGCACCAATCGTGTATTAAAATCGGATCTCGCTTAATACGAAATTTCAAACACGAAAGCAATGTATAAACTTGGAAACGAGGGAGTAGATATGTGTGTATATATGTACTATACATATTAGATTTGGTAAAGTTTGAAATCGTATAAGTATGTAGAGTACACTAGCTAGCGTACCACCACATATACGAAATATCGAATGGCTGACGCCATTAAAAACCATTTACTGCAATTTAATCGTATTTTTTCGTTTTGTAAATTCAAAGTTTAAATCTGCGCCGCGCTCTGTTAAAAGTGTAAAGTCGGACTGACGGTTAGACTATGCTGTATTTTCAAATATATACAAATCATCCCTTTATTTTCTGCCGGTCCGGCTCCACCTAGAACGTTAAATATTTTTCCAAAGTCTTTACACAACTACACCATATCCTACGCTATAATCGTGTCTCGAAGGAAGAGAGAAAAATCCTCAAAAAAAAAAAAAAAAAAAAAAAAAAAAAAAAAAAAAGAACTAGCTAAAGCCCTTCAATAGAGTATATGTGATTTTCTCGATACACGCGATAATTTATTACGAATAAAAAAATTCAGTTTCGCCATCTTGTTAGCGTATAAAGCGTATACGTCATTTTGGACGAGCGAGGTGTACTTTTATATGTGTATATGTACTACACATAACGACGTTTTACATTCGGAATTTAACTTTATTTACTCTACGCCTATTTCGTGCCACTTTGAATTGTTATGCCGGATACGCGGCTCGGTATATAAGAAGACGCGAATTTACAAATAATTTTTTTTCAATTCAAGCGGAAAAATGGTAAATTTAAAAATAGAAATTTTCAGCCCCGGTGAATTTACTCTACATTGCTATGCGCCCATCTCTCGCATACCTTGCTCTAACCATCCTCTCTTTGACGTTGTCGTCGTTTTACTTTACTGCGTTATACATATTTCGTTCCCACAAACAAATTCTATGTACGTAAATTCAAATACGAAGGTCACGTTTCGAATAAAAAATTCGTTCGACAAGTCGTGTCATATGTTTACTTTCGTATACATAAGAGTATATTGTATACAGCTTATTTTGCTATTGTAAAAGGTAGCTATATTGCGCCTATTTATATGGTTATATTTTTGTAAAATTATATTTCTAGTTAGGAACCTAACCAATATATTCGTACCTTTTTGCAAAATTTTTTTAGCCAGCGACTATTGTCTGTGCTACGAAAGAGTGCACCTGTTAAACTGCAAAATTTCTCTTTTGTAGCTGAATGTGTGTTTTTTTGTTTCGTTGCTTGATTGAAAATTAGAAATGTATTGCCACTCGAAGAAAACTTGTAAGGTTATATTTTCTTATTTTTCACTAGCATTAGCCACGCATGTGAAAAGTTCATTCAAACGAAATTTTATCGATTATAATTTATCGAAATCATAATCAATGGTTGGTGGGGAGTGAATTTTGAGCTGGGATGAAAAACTGCTACAGAAGCAGTTTTGGTTTTGTTTCGGTTTCAGTTCTCATTCTCAAGTACCAATTGTTTCAAAGGTTAGTTACAAACAGTATATTTTGATTTAAAGGCGCAATAATTGCCAAATTATTGAGTTGTCTTCAATTCCTCCTTGTCCATCTTTGGAAAATTTACGCTGTACACTTTTCGAATTCGGTCATTCCGCAACCTGTGCCTGGAAAAGTGGTGTCATATCACTTTTGACACTAAATAACTCTTCAGCTAATCAGAGATCATCGAATTATTTCCAAACTTGTGCCGATGACATTACATTATACATGTGTTTCATCAAACCCAACTTCCGAATAAACGCGAATTTCCTAGGCCGAAGATCATTTAATGCTCCTTAGGATGTTTTAGTTTGTCCCAAGACAAACCAGTCTCACCGAGACCGAATTGGAAAGTCCTAATGAATAATTAGTTTATCCTGACAGAATTAGTCCAAAATATTGACACTGGGACTACAAAATGTCCATCTGATGGTCCTAAGAGTAAGGGGAACTGGTAAATAGTTACTCACAGTTTATCCTGTAGAGGCGCTGATCATTGCATCCCGACTATTGTTTAGAAGACAAGCCTCCATTCAGACCAGTTCTATTTCTAGACTGTAACCGACAACACTTCATGACTTTACGGCAGCATGGACAAATACTGAGATCTTAACTAACCAAAATGCAGAAATTCCAGAGCATGCCTTGGCGAGATTTAGTGAACAGTGCTCCAAATGGCTATAGTCATGAACAACTTGGTATCGGGATTTGGTGTAGTACTTCCCTACCACTGTGACCTGCAGATGGGCAAAGCGTAGTTTCAATGTTTATAGTTCAAACTAGTTTGTCCTGTGGATATTCTAGGAAAAACTAGTAGTTTGTCTTACTCTCCATAAGATGTGCTAGATGATCCTAAAATCAGTTTGGACTAAACTTGCTAGATAAACTAGTTATTACTAAAATATTCTCTGGTGAAAGTAGAACACTATTCATGCAGTTAGTAATTTATTAGCTGTGACAAGAAAAGAAAGAGCACGCCTTATCTACACAGGCCATTACCACCACCATTGATGCTTGAAGAGGCCTAAGGAGAGATTTTGACCAAGAAAGCACAAACAACAAACGAATCTTGTAAAGAAAAGCTGGCTTATATCACATGGTTTTCCTCTACTACGGGAGGGGGGAGGGGGGTAATGGTTTTTATCCCAGATCAATTCCATAATTATCAATTTACGGGTAGTATATTCCTCTTATACTGAATAAACCATTAAGTATTGAGTGATGAGAGTAATTTCTATGATCTGAGATTGTACTAAATATTACCAACAAACACACCTCACCCAGCTAAGCTTCGGAATAAGAACCATGGCAAAAAAAGAACATCCCAAGGCTCTTAGGATTTTATAAATCAACTTAGATAAAACTGTTTTGCCCTAAAATAAACTAAAACATATCAAGAGCTGTAGGATGACCTAATTTGACCCAAGAAATTTGTATTTCTCCATACTTGGAGGCTTGACTAGTAACATATACACATATTACCTTTGACTCCCGAGTTGCCTGAAATTGGCTGAGGTGAGGCCTACCAATGTGTTCTCTGCACCTACAGTATCATGATGATTTCTTGGGGAGTCATATAAAGCATTCTTCCAGTAATTTTCCGTTGCTTTTTATGCTATCTGCAGGTCATTCACTACATCGCTAGTCCGGCTTTTAATCTCCTGAGTTCAACAGTAAGTTACCAGTCAGCATTCAAACTAGTTGCAGCTTTGTAGTTCGCAGGTTCGGATAATGAATGGCATGCTATCTAATCATCTCTGCAATAACTAGTGGTGTTGGAAACATACTCATATGATGGTAACATGTTTTGGACGTGATATTTGATACACTTCTGATGCAAAAAGATTCGCTCGCTTCTTACATATTTCATTTGAATCCAGGACCTTGTGGGTAGAATTCAATGTGTTTATCAATTCAGCTACTGGGATAATTGAAACTGGAAAACCTAGCGGAGATTACTTAAAATTGAGAAGCTTGATATCGACTTGAAATTCACAATGTTAGCCTGGGTTAATGGCCTGTTTGGCCAAGCTCATCAGAAAATTGTGTTGATTTCAAGAAAAGATCCCTATCTGGTCCATCAACATGATAGCATTAACTTGTGAATTTTTTTCCATTAGTCTCATTCTCAAGCACCGAGTGTTCCAATGGGGATTTGCTATTCGGACCCCACTTCGATACCCAGTCGCGAACGATTCGGAAACGATTCATAATTTTTTCCCATCTGAAATTTTTCCAAGTCCGATCTTCTGTTATCATTAAATTCTATTGCGATTCCGGCAAATCAATAAAGCAAACCAAATCAAGAGCGACTGGGTATCGAAGTGGGGTCCGAATAGCAAATCCCGTTTCTAACTGTTGATGATAGATATTCTTTGTATGAAGTTGAATATTAGTCTGATTCTGGTACATCTGCTGATGGAACAACTACAAGTGCTCCATTACCAGATGTGCTAG
>FIZR01008993.1:0-11654 GCA_900060175.1 Ferrisia virgata
ACATCTCGAAGGCAGATATTCTCTTCTCGCACTCCATACTCATGGTCCATATTTCTCAAGAATACTTCAGAATGGACCATACATAGCACCGAATTATCCTTTTCCTGAGCCTGAGATTCATTGTGCAATTACCAAGCACCTTGTACAGGTTGTTGAACGCTTTTTTGCCATGCCAGTTTGTGACTTCATTTCGTTATGATCTCTTTCATCATTGTTTATCAATGCTCCTAGGTACCTAAATGAGTTTACATTTTCAATTTCTTGCATTCCGATCTTTATTTGTACCTCTTTGTCGTTGTCTTTTGTAAACTTCATCACTTTAGTCTTGCCTGCGTTGATTTTCATCCCATATTTTAGGCCAGCACTGTTTATTTGGTCAATCGTCCGCAGCTTTTACGCTTCAGATTTGACAATAATTACCTTGTCGTCTGCGTAACTTATTTCATTTATTCTTTCACCATTGATCTTCAATCCCATCTTCTCTATTCGCACTTCTCCCATGATCTCTTCGGCATATACGTTGAACAGCCTTGGAGAGAGTGGGCAGCCTTGCTGTACTCCCTTCTTAATGCTGCATTTATTCTTCGAGTATTATCTTCTCATGGTTGTCACGATCAAATGCCTTTTCGTAATCTATAAAACACACGATGATTTGCCTGTTTGCATTCAATGTTCTTTAAATGATCATTTTCAGCAGCGCTATCGTGTCTCTGGTTCCTTTCTTAGCTGCAAAGCCATATTGAATCTCACTTAGATTTTCATCCAGTTTCCTCTCAGTTCTGACATTGATGATTGATAGCAGCATCTTGAGTACATGGCTCATTAGTGCGATGGTTCTGCACTCTGAGCACTTTTGCGAATTGTTCTTCTTTGGAATTGGTACAAAATTCACTGCTTTGAAGTCGTCTGGAAGTGTACCTTTATCATACACCTCATTAATAATCTTCAAAAGCTCCTTCTCGTACGATGGTGTGATATATTTGATCAAGTCCACTGGTATGAGGTCTTCTCCAATCGCTTTATTGTTTCTTGCTCTCTTCACAGCATTTCTCAGCTCCCACATTTCAATTATTGGTGCTGTTTGTTTTGTCGTGACTTCTATTTGAGCTGGGTGGGTGTCATCTCCATATAGTTCTTCTATGTAATTCAACCATACCTTTTCTGTGTCTTGAATTTGACATTAGGTATGTACATTTAGTAGCATCCCTGGATGTGCCTTTTAGGGTCTCAACTTTTTAGCTTCATTGCACCCTCTCACAGTCTCAAAAATGTGGTTTTTTGGATGTTTTTTCTCGTTTTTTGACTTTGTTCCTCGCATAACTCCCCTTCAAAATGAGCTAGGAACTTAAAATTAGTTGTGTTCATTCAGTAGGGGCCCTAGACATGTCTTTTGGAGGGTCTCGGCTTTTCAGCCCCTAGTTGCACTCCCACACAGCCCCAAAAATGCGGGTTTTGGTCTTTTTTTCTCATTTTTTGAATTGGTTCCTCGCATATTACGTACTTGAAGAGTATATTAATATGTTATGAATAAATTAAAACCTACCTACACGTGAGACATGATCATCGGGAGATAATCTGTGTTTTCCCCTCGTAATGTGGCTTTAATCTGCGAAGAAAAATTTAAATTTGTTTATACGAACAATTGAACATACCACTAGGGATCGTCGTAGTCTGGCAATTTTATAGCTATTTTATGATATTTTCAGTTCTCACGCGTGGCAGACTTTGTAGTTTGTACTACCAACGTTTAACAACTTCGTAATCGAATGACTTCCTGAAGGATTTATTTTCTACTTTCGTGACGTCTTAATTGTTCTAAATGCAAAATGAAAGTACCTAATCGTAAGTTGATTTACGCGCAGGATGAATGAGCCATGTAGGTACAAGCGAGAGTAGCGATGAACTTCATTATCGTTATCTAGACATCTGGCTTTCCTTCTCTAAACGGTTGACAATTTTAAACCGTAAATGTATTCAAATGTATCAACATATTTTTAATACACCAACCTTATGCAACGAGGAAATACAGTCGATCGTATTTTTAGTCTAATTTCCTTTCGAAGTGACATGACATCCTACTACAAGTAACGTTTAGATGTTGCATGGAGTATCGACCTTTGAAAAAGGTGCCCATGGGGGAGGAAATTCATACAGAAAAATGTACTGAATTTGAATTTTACTCGTTCAATAAATCAATTTGGTCATTTTTAGCTGAATAATATTTGTTAAAAAATATTTAATTAAAGCATAAGAAGTAAACGATATGCAGTGGAAATATCTCTAACACGAAATTCATACCGATTACGGATCCATAAAGCCGATAAAGAAGTACCCAAATTCGCAAAAAATTTAGACCGATAAATTGGTAAAAAATTACTTGTGAAATTCGAATTCTCCATGATGTGCATTTTTCACTCTTTTTGCAAAAATTATTAACATCAAAAAGTGTGTGATAAACGATTAAGCGGAAGTTTTCCGATAATCTTTAACAATTTTGTTCGTATTTAAGGTCAACTTTCAATTATTTTTCAACATTTTTTCGTGATTTTTCATTAATTTTTTGCACTTTTTTAGCCATTTTTGCTAAAATTTTTCCCCGATTCTCGATGATTTTCAAGATTTTTTTTTGCATAATTTAGGCTAATTTTCATTTATTTTTCAACATTTTTTCGTGATTTTTGTTCAATCGTTTGCGCTGTTCAAGGTTTACCCACTTTTCACCCGAATTTTACATATTTTTCAACTTTTTTTTTGGCAATTTTCAAGCAATTTTCGATGATTTTTCACGGATTTTTTCATACTTAAGGATAATTATCGCACAAATTCGCTACACTTTTTATATTTTTTAGGCAATTTTTTCCCAATTTTCGACCATTATCAACGATTTTCACCATCATTTAAGTCAATGTTCACCAATTTTTAAACAGTTTTTCGTGACTTTTGAATAATTTTCTGCACATTTTACCCATTTTTATCAACTTTTTACAAATTTTCCATGATTATTAGCCTGATTTTCTAGGCCATACTGCAAATGAAAACCAAGCTATTACAGTTTATCAATCTATGGGGGTTCAGAGGAGCGGAGGAGAATACTAATAAAATCCGTTTTGGGGGCCCCTTACAAAACCATAACCTTAATTTTTGGCGACGTCGGCTATTCATTTTTATTTTATTTCATTTATTTAATCCCCCCTCCCCCGCACCTAAAAATCATTTGCTCAACTCGATACCAACCAAAATCGACCAAATTTGAGAAATACATTCAAGATGGGGGAAGAATTTGATATGCTGGAGTTGGGTTGACCACGGGTCAAAATTCAGTTATGCCCACATTTGTGGGAGTAGATACTGAAGGATTAAAACCACAAAAGCTGGCCCATTTTAAGTTAATCGTGAAGCAATCTAAATTTGCATAACATATACAAAAATGGGGTTTTCACTGTTTGACCTGGAAAAAGAGGCTGTTTCCCACTATCACCCCTCCAAGCAGAGCTATGAAGTTGAAATTTGGTGTGCAAACTTAGTAGAGGACATGGACCGATGAAGGGGGATATCAACGAAATCCATCCGTTTTAGGATTATAAAAGACCATACGACCATTTTTGGATATTTCAGAAATTAATTTTTATTTTATTATTATTTTTTCTTTTTCCAAAGCTGAAAATCATTTGCTCTGCTCGATACCGACCAAAATCAGCCAAATTTTGGTAATAGGCTTAGATAGGCAGCAAATTTGACATTTTCGAGGGAAAATTCTGTCTTGCCCAAAATTTGGGAAAAGGGTGCTGAGGGGCTAAAATAGTAAAAATTGTCTCTTTTTGAGTCAATTGATAGAAAATCCAAATTTGAGTTCGCTCTACGCATAACTCCCCTTCAAATTAAGCTAGGAAGTTGAAATTTGGTATGTAGATTTAGTAAGGATTCTAGGTGTGGTTTTTGCGAATCTTGGCTTTTCAAGTTCATTGCACCATCTAATTTGGTATGTAGGTTTAGTATGGGAATTGGACATAAATTAGGAGAAAAGAAACAAAAGGGTTTCCCTTTTAAATCTCGAAAAAAATGCTGTTCCACTGCCTTCCAAATTCTGCCAAGAAGTTCAAATTTTGGTATGGAAATGTAGTAAGGGCCTTAAAAGACGTGCTTTTTGGAAGTTTTAATTTTTGAGGACCATTTTCATCCCTTCGCATTCTCACAGCATTAAAAAATAATAGTTGGCTAGGTTTTTCTTATTTTTCGAGTTTGCTCCATGCAATAGCTCTCCTAGAAATTGAGGATATGAGATTGTATTTGTTTAATTCGCATCGAAGCAAAGTAGGCAAATGGTGGGGGAGGGGGGAAGTATTTAGGCATGAATAAAGCATGTTTACCACATCCTTCTGCAAATAAATCAAGAAGATTGGAATTTAAAAAGTATTTGTATGAATTTCGATGCAGTAATGCAGAATCACCATCTTAAAATTTTTCTCACCTTTACCATCACTCTCACCCTCAAAATTTAAAACTTGTATTGATCCCATTGAACGATCTCCCATTTATAGACCAGTCTTCGCAGTCAGTTGTAAAATGTTTCAAAATGTTGATGAGTCAGATTGGATGACGTGAGTAAAGAAAGAAGTCAATTTAAGCCTAAATACATCTGCTGAACCAAGTTCGACTGTGGAAAATCAAACGCTTTAGAATCACCAAAAACAAAATATTCCATTATTAATTAAAAATAGATATTTTTTATAAAATATGAACATTGGTAAAAATTTTCGTAATTTTTTTTTTATCAGCAAATGGTTCGCACATTCAGGACGAGTTTAAAATTGGACTTGGTAAAATCTCAACACATATTTTCTACTTTTTGATTTATGGCTTATTAGTATATGAAAAAAAAAAAAGCTCGCTGCCTTACACTAGTAGTACTTTTAGCATAGTCTAACTACGCTGTATGAGTTCATAACCAAAACAGGGAGCACACGGGCACAGGCGAGCTGTTCATGTCAGACGAGATTTTTTTGCATTTTCAACTCGTAAACTACAAGTACAACTCAGTACAACTATAGTTATATACAGCTACCGTGGTGGAAAGTGGAAACGTCACACGAGGACAAATCCATCGGACGCAGAGAAACAAACATCTGTTTCGTCTACCTCCTCAGCTCATCGTAGGTAGGTACGTAGTACGTACGTACGTACAGAAGCACTGTGAAAATAAAAGAAAAAGTGTACTAGGAGGGTATCCAACTATACATCTACCTACGAGAGAGAAGAAAAAAAAGTAAAAGCAAAAAAAAAAACGCTAGCGAAAAGTTTTCCTTACGAAGGAAAATTTTATAAAAGCTTTTAAAGTTTAGAAGACTGCAGAGCAACTTGAACCGAAATAATATCGCACCGTACCCCCGGCTGCTCGGCCTTGGCTCGCAAACAATTAGGGGTTCAATTGAATCCGTATGATAGAAGACAATTTTCTCATTTTCAACGAATAAGCAGTTAGCTGTGGCATTGCGATCGTTTGAGCATGAAGACAGCCACGAATCTCTCTGCTCTCCTCTTCGTCGTAGTGGTGGTTTTTTTTTCACTCGGGTGAAAAGTTAAAAAGAAAAGCGGAAAAGTAATTTTGAGGGATCAAGCGAATCGTTCGTTTTAATTTCTTTTTTTTCACCCTTCGCCTATCTTTCTCTGTCTCGGTCTCTTTTCCACTCGGATAAAAATTTGACTATTTGAGGCCAGCCAAGGTCGGTCTCCCTTTATCAAGATACAACAGGAAGGTGTTTCGAAAATTTGTACATATACATATGGGTTAAAGTAAAAAGAGAATATATATCAGGCGCATACTACACAGACCGTGTACATGTAATCATTATCCACTCGTATATATTTTATAGTCTGATTTAAATATATTATAGGATAACATAGGCGAGAGCGAGGTTGAAAGGAGAGAGAGAGAAAAAAAATTATGCATATTGGATTGACGATTCGCTGGCACATTGTTCGTAACTATGATTACGAATTCACAAGAGTTGCATAGTAAAACGACGACTGACAGTGTAGAGTCTAGAGTGTACCTCTATTCGTATACATATATATATGTAGTACGTATATACGTAAAGCTAAAACAAACACACAACAGAATACCAGATGATACATATAAATTCTATAGCTGTAGTATTAAATTTTAGAGCAACATTCGAGCTAGTTATATAGAATGGACACGAACACGGACTTTAGCTTGGGGACTATAGTATATAGGTACTATAGGTATACGCATATAGGTACTTAGATAGGTACACTATACGTACACACACACACACACACACACACACACACACACCATCTCCATAAATGTTTCAAAAGACAAGCTTATTATCAGCAATAAAATTTAATTACGGGTTAAAAATTTAGAATAAACGACCACGACTAGAATTTCTCACTTCTTAACCGTTTTGTAAAATTAAGCGAACCACTAGTTGAATACCAACAACATTTGGTCGCAGCCCGGGCCCGGCCCGGCGCGGCGTTGGATTAAAATATTAAAAATTAAAACAAACGACCGATCAATTCTGGTTTCATCGACGAGGGAGCAACCGCATATACAGATACACGGCTACACAAGCAATGGCACTTCCGCTAATAACCATCCTGCCTGGTAATAAGAAAATCGTAAAATTTTTATTATTTGTATAAATAATTCTATCTCGTTGTACCCGTGTTCTATCCTCAATATATCCTAAAATTAATTTACTTATCTACCAGAGATGAAAATAATAATAATAATAATAAAAAAAAAAAAAGGTCAACCTGGATGGCGAAATAATTTACGACGTTGATAGCGATTTGAAAATTTTTTTTATCATCTACGCCTCGGCTGAACTTTCAATTAGAAGATAACTTTTCACACTATTGCCCAGATACATGCTAACATCGAGCGTTGGTACGTTTTAACGGTAATCGTGTTAATTAGATTTTCAACCGATAGCAATATCACGTTTTGTATGAAAATATGCGTGATTTTTTTTTCTCTACTCTCTCGCACCTTCTCTATTGTTTAAAACAAAGGTCGAATAGTGGACTTTTATAAGTAAGTAGTTATAAATATAGGTAGGTATACGAGTACAAGTACATATAATATTAAGAGAACGTAGCATATTTATGCAGACATCTGCTAACAGCACGTGCCTATCTTATACTACCTGATGCTTGATATTTCAAAACATAATTTCATCCTCTTAACTACTGCAACTTACTCAAGGGATAAGTCCAGTGGTCTTCCGAAGCAATGTGCTCTGGAGGAGTGGGCTTCAAATGTACCGAATAATTTTTTCAAATTTACCAACCAATTTTACCAACTTCCAAAATTTCCAACTAATTTTTCAAAATTTTATGAGTAGCCTGGGTACAAAATAATTTTTTCTAACATGGGCAAAAATGGGTTTAATGGTCTTCCAGGACCAGTGGCTTTCGGAAGCGATGTGTTCGGGGGGGGGGGGGGGTAAGCTTCAAATTTATCAGCTAATTTTTTCAAATTTGCCAATCAATTTTACCAATTTTACCAACTTTCAACATTTCTAATTGAGTTCTCAAAATTTTATGAGTAGCCTAAGCACTAAATTTTCCTAAAACTTTGCAAAAAAGCAAGTTTCGTAACTAAAAAAATTTATTTAGTACGTACAAATGTACATTTTTGGTTAAGAAAACATTTTTAATAATTTTTTTTTTCTTAAACTAAAATTTTCTCATGCCTATTTATTCAAATTTTAATGCGTTTATATCGCATTTGCGACAAAGACTGGATGATTTTTGGCAAATTTAGGGTTGCAGTCAAGTCATAATTACACCTCGCCATCATTAAACTATTCTGGAGTTTTACTGTTTTTCTAGTTTCAACCAATGACGGTTTTGCAAATTTTGCCACCAAAGGCAAACCATTCTTCGTCAGCATTTGAAAAGAATAAGGTACGAAAACGTCATGCTACAATTATCACCTGAGAAGAGTTTTCAAAGAATTGCTTTCAGAAATCAAAGATAGAATAACGTCCGAGCGAAGTGAGGGAAAAATTTTTCTGAAATATTAGGAACAGAAGGTCAAAAAACGGTGCCCTAGTGCATCGATAAATTTTAAACATCAAATTTTATTACATGTTAAAATTGATTCATTCCGCAAAAAGGTACACTTCAAATTTATTTTTCAAAAAAATTTCCAGGAATGCCAAAGCCTAAAGGTTCCCTCCCTTGGATGTAACTTTACTCTCATATAAGTCTGCTACCGACTAGTTTTGATACAAGCCTGCTCTCAATATCTAAATATTTTCATCTGTATTTCAATATTGAGGCCAAAAAGCTACGATCCACTTTGGTAAGAGGAAGGGAGAGTTACAGGATTTAAATTTTCTTTTGATGTGTTAGAAAATGGAACCGCATAGGTACAAACCGAGCGAAGCGAGGGTGAAAATTTTACAAAATATTCGGTATGACGGGTCGCAAAATGATTGTAAGCATTAGAAAATGTTGGAATAAAAATTCCAAAACTTTTCACCCTTAAAAATCGATCACTGTGGGCGCAAATCCAGAAAGGTTCCGCGGTAAAATCGTCACTGATTCCAACATTCCATTAATTTTTATTTTTTCCAACTACTACCAACTGTCATCCAATATTTCCAACTGCGGAACGCTTGGGGCGGTGAGAACCCCCCTCCCTTTGTCTGGTAGTCCTCATATCTTCATCACAAGCGAAGCGAGGATGAAAACTTTACAAAATATTACGTATAAAGGGTCGAAAAATGACCATAATTTTGCAAAATTTTTAAATTTTAATTCCCTTTTTTCGAGTCTAATTTGGGTCTCAAAGCTACAAACTTTCATCAATCTTGTACGGTCGATTTTTAACCTCATAATTTGACGTTAATGTTCAAAATTTGACAAATTTTGAATTTTGAACCTCTCCTTCAGCAGCCGAATTTGGGAGCATAGTAAAGCTCCAAAGTCAAAACTTCTGAAATATACACTCAATCTGCCGAATAAATCACGGAGTGAGGCCTAATATATGTGTGCATTCTGAAAAATTTTGGAATTTCAACGCCCCTTTTTCAGGGTTGATTTGGGTCTAAAAGCTAGAAACTCCCATTAATCTAGAATGGTCGATTTTAAACCCCAAAATTCACACCAAAGTCTAAAATTTAGAAAATTTTGTATTTTAAAATTCATTTTTAGAACCCCAATTTGGGCCCAACGCTCAAACCGTTGTCAAAATCGAATTCCACGACCACAAAAACACCTTGGCACTCATTCAATTTTTGGCTCGTAGGAATTTGGTGCAAAATTCTCATATTGTATATAATTCCGGGATACGACAAATTTCTAAAATATTCCTAATTCTTAAAATTCCTAGAATAGCCTTAATTCTGCAAATGCCAAGATTCTCATAACTAACTTTCTGCATTTAAAAATTCGTAGAATACCTGGGATTCGACAAATTCTTAGACGCATTAAATTTCTAGAATATTTTAAAATCATAGAATATCTGGAATAGTTATCTTCAAATGAACGACGACAATAACGACTGCAAGCAAAAATTTTCATAATTTTATACATTACAAAATTTTTAGAATGTCCCCGATTGAAATAATTCGTCGATGCATTAAATTCATTAAAATATATCAAATTTTCTGAACGTCCAGATTCTTACACCCAACTTTCTACGTATCAGAATTCTTGCAATACCAGGATTTTGAATAATTCCTGTGTGCATAAAATGCTTGGAACGTTTAATTCGAATAATTCTTAGATGCAATGACTCCTTAGGATATTTAAAAACCTCAAAATTTTGTAATAGGTGTTTTCAATTCACAACGACGACAACGACTACAGCCAAAAATTTTCATAACTTTATACATTTCATTTTAAAAATTCTTAGAATGTCTCTGATTCTAATAATTCGTAGATGTATTGAATTCTCAGAACATTCTATTCTTTACATTCCTAAAATATACTTAATTTTGTGAACAACTAGATTTTTCACATCCAACTCCCCACGTTTCAAAATTTTTAGAATACCCGGGATTTGAATAATTTTAAGATACATATAATACCTACTTAGAATGCATGATTCGAATAATTCTTAGATGTATACGACGACTTCCTAGAATATTTCGGATCACAAATTGTAACTTTTCACATTTCAAAGTTCTTAGACAACGTATTTAGAATTCAAAATATTCTTCAACTTCAACGCTTCGAATTTCTAGAATACTCCAAATTCTAGAATTCCCTAGAATATCTTCAATTCTCCAAACATCCGCGATTTTTGTAGCTGTAGACAGTTTGAAATTCTTCAACTAGTTACATGTATGTAGTATTTGAATTATTCTTCGTCGACCTAAATTTCTAGAATATTCTAAATTCTCAAAATTCTCAGCATATTTTTTTCTAAATACCGGAGTTTTTTGTAACCAGAGGTGTGCGTATGGGAGGGGCCTTGAGGCCAAAAAACTTCAGATTTTCATATGAATGCTAATTTTTTGCCATCATTTTGCCCAATTTTCCTCATTTTTCTAAATTCAGACTTCAAAAAAAAATAGTGTTCTTTATACTCAAAGAATTTTATTGAAAAAATAAGGCCATCTCTGACTATCATATACCACTTTTTGTAACTCTTCACTATTCAAAATTCTCAGACTTACATACTCCGGATTTAAAATATTTTTCAATGCACTAAATTTCTAGAATATTGTGAATTTCCAGAATACATATTATAGTTATTATAGTTTTTGAAACTTTTTTTTCTAATACCTCATATGAGAATAATTTTGAAATCTTGGGCGTACTATAGTCCTCTACTCTGCCCTCCCTTGGGTGCGCCAATGCTGGACATACATATTCAATTCGCATATTTTTAGGATATACTTGACTCCTTGAGTTTTTGAATATATAGACCAAAAATTCAAATAATTAACAGGCCTCTACACGAAATTTCTAAAACACTAGCTCCAAATTTCCAAAATTCTAAAAACTACATTTCATTCTAAATCTCTTTCCTTCAATCTGAATTTCCAAAAATAAATGTAAGATGTTTTTTGTTTTGGGGTTTGTTTTTTTTTTTTTTCAAATCGAGCGAAACCGTTTGAATTTTTTCCCCCAATTTCACGATAAAAAACTGTTTCATTCATTTTGTCCTAAAATGAGGGCTTTTCCTGGTTTTCCTTCTCTCCTTTCTCATTGGTTCTGATATCAAATAGATAAGGACTACGAGAAATTTATCTAGACGATGTATGTGCATGATCGTAACAGAGACACAATTAAAACGTATGTGGTCGAATGATGTCGTCGCGAATACAATGTAATTTCTCGTGTGTTTTCCGAATAAATAATTCTAAGGAATGAGTTTGTGATTATTCGCGATGAGGTGAGTACACCATAAATGGAGAGTGGGGTGAGTTGGGGGTAGGACACTTTTGGGTATATTTTCGCTTTGCCCTATTAGGGCATATTTTGTTTTGAGTTTCATCAATAATTCTCGGTTACGTTTGGCTATTTGGCCTCTAATGCCTAAATATTTTTTCCCCCTCTTTTTATGTTGCTAATGACTAAATTATAGGCTATGCCAAACTTCTTTTATCGTTTTTTTATATCGTGTTCGCGATCTTTAAAATTATTGTTCTTATTTGCTTGCCCTT
>FIZR01009006.1:0-14868 GCA_900060175.1 Ferrisia virgata
TAAAATAAAGATTTTTTCGTTTCATTTTTTGTCAAAATTTAAAAAAATAAAGGGGGCTGATTTTTTGTTAAAATTTGAAAAAATGAAAGGGCCCAAGCATAAATGCTGCCCAGGGCCTCTCCCAACCTATCGCCGGCCCTGGTGGTAAAATTGAGAGAAAAAAAATTTCAACCGATTTGATGTGAAAAGAGGGGAAGGGGGCAGATTTTTCTGTATTTTCAGTTTTTTGGATGGTATTAAAATGAGAAGTAATGAAAGTTGGTTATTCTCTTCTGTCAAAATGTGACAGGCACCCTGAAGGAGCAAATTTCTTGAACGTAGGGTTTTTACTATCCAACGAAAAACCACGAGGAAGCCAGAAATGCAAGGAAAGGAAAAACAGATCTTGAAAAAGTTGAAAAAAAGTCGCTGAAACATTTATGGAAATTCAATCAAGAGCAACCGGTAGACACTGAATTTTCGATTTTTTCACTCCGTAACGTGTAATAATTTCGTATTCATTGAGTGCGGGTTTTTAACAAAAATTAATAGCATTGTACAGTTCGTCAAAATTTCCATTTAATTTGATGTAAATAGACAGAACAGTGGCGATGGATAATCGGGTATTACCGACGTTTGTGCCTCTACCTACCTAGCACCTTGTTTAATAGCCAAGTCTGCAATATGGTAAATTGGTTCGCTAAATGTCAAATGTCAGCCACACAGGTACCCGTTGTGTGGAGGAATACGCAAAGCGAATTCTGGCTAGTATAGGT
Organism: Ferrisia virgata; assembly: GCA_900060175.1. NCBI lineage: Eukaryota > Metazoa > Arthropoda > Insecta > Hemiptera > Pseudococcidae > Ferrisia > Ferrisia virgata. The sequence continues at coordinate 756 of FIZR01009006.1, forward strand.
TAAGGTTAATTATTACCTTGGCATACTACTTGTTGATACGCAGAGTGTGAATTAATTACCTGCGTGTGTGTGTGTGTGTGTGGGCACGTAGGCTACACATATACGTATGTATACGTATATGTATATGTGTATGTGTATTGTGTACCTATAAATGGCTACGGCTAGTCTTAGCGAGGTGCGATCGATGCTACGGTATAACGTTTTTGGTTGGCAATTTATTAGTTATTTCACAATGGTACAAGAATATAATATACTCGGTACGCTATTAAATATCTATACTACATATTAAACTTTTGGATAGCATATTAGTGGCGTTTCACTTTTGCAGAAATTCGTAGCCCCTTCGAATCGCGCTTCAGTCAAGGTCAGTTGTCGCAGTACGTAACGTTCTATGTAATATCTCGTGTTTCGAGCCTTTTTTTTTTCAAGTATATGGGTGTGTGTGTGTGTGTGTGTGTGTTTGAGTGGTATGTGTGTATATGTGCTTTCTGCTCTTTGCACGGTTTCACCTCCCTCGGGATTCGTTAATTAATTAGAATCGCTGCGAGTTTATTCCGAAACTTGTATTGTAATATCGAAGAAGTTTTCTCATTAAATACGATTCTAGGTAACGAATAACTAGCTCAAGAATGTTGTTGTTACGGATTTGTTGCTTACTTGATGAGCTCGTAATGTAACCACCGCTCTGCCTTCGGCTGCGACTGTTGCTGTACACTGTACTGTGTATCGTATACGCTATACCTGTGTTTAGGTATGACATAGTCATAGTACATAGCAGGTAGAGGAGATACATATTATGCGTCGATTTTACAACCTCCTTCCAACTTCGCTTGTCGATCGCTAAAATAAGTATATTACGCGTTAATCTATTTTTACGATTTTGAATGCTGTGTCAGCAATTAGTTTTGAAATTTTATCACTTTTACTTTTGTGCTCAGCATTACGCTTATCCAATATCGTAACGATGTAAAGCATTAATTTCCTACCTACAACTGCGACGCACTTTTTTCCATTACTACACTTCATTCGGTAGAAGAATTTCCAATGTACCTACATATATGGTACGTGTACGTACTACGTTTAGGTCGTTTTCCTGTTTTTCTTCGCCGTTCTGAAATTATTGTAAAACTGAAAATCGTATCCATTGAAATTGAAATTTTATTCGTAATCGTAATCTCTCCTCTTTACTATCGATGATTTTCATCTCGTCGAATACATACAGACGAAAAATTTTCAAAGTAAACATTTCAAAAAAGAAAATTATTTTTCATGTTTCCGCGCCATCGTCTGTAATTTAACCAATTGTCAGTGGTATTATTGTAACTTGGCATCCGTATAATTTTAATTTAACGAAAACGAACGACATTTACCAGTACGTTCTTTTCTTTCGAAACCGAATTAGCTTTTTTTTTTTTTTTTTTCTTCGGCTAAATTATCATGTTACTCGAAAACGTTCGCTATAATTTTTGTGTAGGCGGTTTTATCTTGTTGGTCTGAATATCTGATGTGCTGAAAAAATTTCGTCTCCTGGAATAACTTGCTTAATTATATAGAATACGAGCTACAAATCTGTGTAGGTAGGTACTAGGTACTGCGTAATTGTAGGTAAAAGTGTGAGTAGAATATGAAGGAGAAAAATGATCATCGAGTGCAATTTATTTTACAGATGAACTAAGTAAGTTTTTCCCATTAAATAGTAATAAAAAAAAAAAAAAAATGAAATGAAATTGCGACTATGGAAACGTCCGAACAAACGAGGCTAGCATTTTTCACGAATACCGGTTATGCTCGTATTATTATTCGGCGATGACAATTTAAATGCTGATATATGCGAAGATTGTTCGTCTTAGCTCGAGCCGAGCTAACGTGTTTTTTCGTCAAATTGCCAAAATTAATATTAATATACGCGCTGGCTCGCTGGTAATAGGTAAAAAGATGAGGTAAATGTGAGAAAATTATTTCACGCTGTGGCTCACTTACGTATATACCTAGTACCTGTAAAATGCGTACTTTTGCGTTGTATTTCTGCAAGTAGCGACAATCTTACATTTTACTATTTTAGTGTAGGAAAGGCTTTAGTCGAGAGTGTGAAATTTCGCATGCAGATTTAATTAACAACCTCTAAACGAATAATTAGAAGTTTTTAACTATTCTTTGTGCAGTTTTTTGGTAATCGACGAGTAGAACATGGCTGATGCATATACCGTATGTTCCACCTTACTCTTACCATTCTTATACCAGCGATAGGCTTCTGCTCATGAGACTTACATGTACAATGGTTAGCATATCCAAAAAATCGACAGAGCTGAGATACGCCATTCTCAAAAATTTCCTTTTTCACCCAAACCTGTCGCTCACTTTGAAAATTTGTAGAAAAAAAAATAATAATGATAAAAATTCGCTTTTCGCTCCAAAACATAGCATAGCATACACTCTCGAGTAAGGGTGGTATAGAAATCAAAAGTGGGAGTTAATGGGTTCGGAAAATGTGAATTAATGAATACAAAAAAATGTAACCGAAAATTTATTCGTAACTTTGAAAGCATTTTTGTGGATAACTTTTGAAAAAGCTGTTACGAGTATCTCATTAGGAAATTTTTCAATGAAAGGGGAAGCATCTTTAATTCAATGGTTGGGGTGGTAGAAGAAAAAAATATTTGAGACAATTTTCGACAAAAATAAGAAAAAAATTTCCAATTTTGAAAATAAATGTGAGAGACTTTAAACCCAGAACTCGCGAGATCAAGAAAGATGATGGCACAGTTGTGTGGGATTCTAGAGGAATCCTGGACAGCTGGAAAACATGCTGCGAGCGGTTGTACCGAGACAGTGGATCACCCAGGTAAACCAACTGGTTCCTACAGTCTCGAAGTAACATCGGAAGATGAGCCAAACATCGTACTTGATGAAGTCAGGGAGGCGGTGAACGCGATGAACAAACGCAAAGCATCTGGTTGCGATGGTATTGAAGCTGAATTGTGGCAGGCTCTTGATTAAAACGGAATCAAAGCGGTATGGCAACTCTGCATTGTGATTTGGTGGAGTCGTAAATGGCCTACCGAAGTCGGTGCTGATTCCATTGCATAAGAAAGGAGATGCAAGATTACGCTCTAATCATGGAACAATCGCTGTAAATCCACGCGGCACGCATTCTAAACAATCGCATCATGGCGTATCTACCACAGGCAAATTCTACTTGAACTGACGCGGAAGCATGGACGCTGAACGTGGATGATAAGAGAAGAATCAGATGTGGGTCAGGCGAAGGATGCTGAAGATACTCTGGACAGCGCGTCGAACCAGCATTTCAATCATCAACGAAATACAAGAGCCAGTCGAGTTAAGTGTTCCATGCGAGAAACGCATTCTAGGATATTTTGGACTTGTGACCAGCAGAGAAGTCGGAAATCTCGAAAAAGACATTCTCTTTGGTAAATCCCCTGCTGAAAAAGGGAGAGGAAGATCTCCGACCAGGTGGTCTGACATCATCAAAGCGCGAATGGGCTCTGTGGTAAGAGCTGCTTCACAGGCATGGGATCGTGATAGATGGCGCTCTTTTTTAGGTGCAATACGGTCGTAAGCGACTGAGACCCACTGATGATGAAAACGATTGCGCCACAAGGCAAGAAATACCTATAAGTGAGCGACAGTGGTGAAAAATCAAGAGTGGGGATTAAGTGGTTTGCAAACTGTGACGATAAAAGTATAAAAAAATTTAATTGAAAATTTCCGATTTTTTCAATTTTTTGTGAATAACGTTAGAGAAATTTACTATGAGCTACCCGCTAAAAATCTTTAAGATGAGTAGCAGTACAACCCTCCACCCTCCATCCTTTCAATAGCCCGAGAAGGAACTTCGAAGGTTGTTCCACAGTGGGAGAAAAAAAACATATATCGAATGTTACAAAAATGGAAAAATCACGAATTTTTAAGAAGAAAATGATAGATTTCAAAGTTGTAATTTTTTTCTTCATTATGAAGCAACTTTCAGGGTTTCTGTTCTAATCATTCGGTGGAAGGTGTACTGCTACTGTTTTGGAAGATTTTTAGTAGTTTTAATGGGTAGCTCGTGATAACTTTTCCAGAAGTTATTCACAAAAAACTAAAAAAGTTACAAATTTTTAGTCACGTTTTTTGTATTGATTTTGTCATATTTTACAAACCACTTCATCCCAACTCATGATATTTATTCCACTCCTACTTGTAAGTATATTCATCATTATTAAATTTTTTCTATGAATTTTCAAAATGAGCGGCACACGTTTGGGTGAAAATAATAGTTTGAAAATAGCATATCATCAGCCCCTTCAATGTTTTGGGTATGCTAACCACATTATTTATGTTAATCTCACGAGTTCACCGATCACTGGTATAAAGGATGAGGAGGTTAACGCACAACATCCGGTACCTAAATCACGATACGTATGAGATTTTTTTAATGAAAGTGCTAATTTAAATTCGAGCGTACATATATTTATATATAACGCCTTTTATGTGCTTGTATGAAAGTAATGATGAATATTCATTGGGTTTTTATGCCAATGATAATGCTTCAATTTTTGTGTGTAGCTTCTTTCAATAAGAGATTCCGAGTTTTGCTACGCATAGAAGTGTTTATAAGTAGCGTATACTACACGTTCATGGGAAATGGTCGATCTGTGGAGGTTAACCAATTTACAAAAGCTCGAGCGTCGAACGTAGGTAGAGGTACTTAGGTAGTAGGTACTCCAGATAGTAGGTACCTGGTAGTCTAGGTACCTACGTTTCCTTTATTCCAACGAGAAATCATTGACGAGAATCTTTAATTACCTCGGATATTTTAAGAGGTCGCAAATACGCTGGCGAAAGTTTTCGGCTCGTTAAACAAAAAAGCCTTCTTCTCTACTAATTTGTTTTACCGGTGGCTTAATGGGCCTAGTTTTGAAATAACTTCGAGTTGGTTTGCGCTCTCTTTTATAGGTGTCTTACACCCGTCTACTTACGTACTTAGTACTCACTTACTTATCTACCTACCTACCTACCTACCTACCTACTTGTTTACTTCGCTTGGCGAAAATGACCATTTTCGAGAAATTAAATTTTTGTAACCATATTGTACGGCATGCCGCATGCGACGATACGACGATGCGACGTAGTCCTAGGCAGGTATAGAACGTGGATTTATGCAATATACGTGTACCACCATTTTACAACATTTCAGATGTTTCTTAGGTTTATGTTAAAGAACTTGCTGGTACCTGGTAAGCCGGAAGCTCGATTTACGTTCCGGTGTGTGCTTATTTTTTTACGAAACGATTTTATTTTTATTTTCACTTTCAAAGCTGTCAAATGGTCAACAATTGTTATAGCGAATATGAAATACGGCTACCGAGGTAGTTTTTCGCATAACAACCTTCCGTATCTGCGTATTTCCATTAAGAGAGAGAGAGAGAGAGAAAAAAAATAAGGGAAAAAAATTAGAATTTTTCACGACCGCTACCTGACGGCAGCTGCGTCTATTTATCAGAATGCCGACCACAGTGTGACAGGTGGCAAATGTTATAATTACGAAAATGTTCCAATCATTGTGACGTCATAGTAAAGTTTCGAATAGCTCATTGTTCAGACGGTAGAGATCGATATCTTTACCGTTGCTTCTTCTCAGCGGTATAGGTACAGGTATAGGTATAGGTATAGGTAGAGGTAGAGGGTACGTATTTTAGTATTTTCGTGTTGTTTGATGCTTTTGCGTAGGCGGAGGACGTGTACGTTGAGTATCAAGTCATCGTCTGTAGATATCATTCGCAGGTAGGTGAACCGCTCTACGAACTCGTAAGCGCTGTTCGTATCGTACGAATGAAACAATTGCAATTCAAGGAAATCGAGAAACGTAGCTGGTATGAAAGAAATTATCGAATTTTAGCAATTAAACGAATGACTAACGAAACCAAAGATAAACTCGAAAACGATGAAAGAAACGAGCGAAAATTTCACGACTTTGATCTCGAGCTAGCGCCGTCTTGCCGCGCCGCTTAATTAACGCGCGATTGTAAAAAACAATCTAGACGTATTCTCGCTGCTGGCTATGAAAACGAATAAACATTTTTAATATTATAAAAAAAAAAGAAAAAGAAAAAATGAAACAGAAGAAATAAGTATAAGCTCGCAGAAAAAACTCTGTACCGTATTTAATGGTAACCGACGAAACGTCGAGCAGAGGTTTTACAAAATTAAAAACGTATTTTTGACGCGAAATGTTATCCCACGTTACGGTTTCTGATATACATAGCTAGCTCGAGATGACAAAAAAATTTTAACGAAATGGAGTTCGCATTAAGAACGATTTTTTAACCCCTGTTTTTCGCTTTTTACGTGCCCTTTCTTTTTGATGTCGACGCTAAGGTGTTCCTTTTTTTCCAGACGGAATGCGTTGGTACGTATTTTACGATTGTGCTCGTGTTTTTTTCTCTCCAGTTTTTTATTTCCATTTTGCAACGAGCTGCAGAAAATGTAATTCGTAATCGAAAAAAATTTTATTCGGGTATTAACTTTTTTTTTTTTTTTGATTTTTGTTTTGTTTTGTTTGGCAGGCAAAGATGCGAATCATCATCGTGGACGAGATAACGTACGTAGACGGCCTTGCGGTGTAATACCTGTCTTATCGATTCAAGATTCTCAATTCGATGTATCGCACCGCCGTTGAACGTTTGCAATTCTTCGGAATGTAAGGTTAGTGAAATATCCATTTTGAAAATGCCTAATTGTGTAATACGCTGTTTTCGCTGGAAAACTTGAAATTTTACGAAATTTTGTGAACGTTATTCTTTGAAATTTAGTTCGCGAAAAAGTCATGTTAAGTGTGATGTACTTTAATTTTAGTAGCGTTTTTGAAAAAATTGGCAAAGAACGTTACCGAAAGGTATTTAATTTTGAAGTATTTCCACATGATTTTGGTACGATCTTTTAAAAATCAACTTCATCCATTCTGACACGTATTATGAAATCACTTGTAAATTTCGTACTCAGCAGAGACCTGGGGAAGGATCAGTTCACAGAGCGTGATCCCAGATTAGATTTTTTGTTTTCCAAAATAATTGATTACCGGGTGATAAGGTGATTACGTCGTTATTAATTTTTATAAACAAATAGCAATTTGTTGGAATTTAGGGTATAAAAATTTGGAAAATCATACAATCGCAGTATCGAATTATTGAAAATTTACGACCGATGACGAAAAGCTACCAGGAAGACGCGAGTTTTTATATATTTTTCAATCAATTCGATCGGTTCGGTATGGGAGCAGTTGTAGTGGTAGCTTGAATTGACAAAATTGCAATCAGAAATGTACAAATTACAAAAGAAGTTGAGAAATAAGCGTCAAGAATGATTTCTTTCGAAAAAGAATACATGTGAGATTATAGATCAGATCAGATCAAAACATACAATTTGATCAAAATCAAGATCGTATGAATTTGCTATTTATGATCTTGAGATCACGTATAATCTAGTAGACGGATTGTGTTTCAATCTCTGGCTCGCTCGAGTTAAAAATTTACGGCGAACTGAGTATGCAATTCTATTAACATGACGTCACACGTTGCTTGTATTCTCATCAATCGAAGGCGTTGCAGATGGTGTGTTGTTGAGTGTGGTGTGATGTGGTGTTAAGAAAATAATTTTTATTAAGTGACAACAGTCATTTTTCTTCACTCGAATTTTATTTGGTTGTAGTGAAAAAAAAAAAAAAAAAAAAGAATGAAAAGTAAATATCGTAATTTTTAAGAAACATTTAGAATTACAGATCTAGTAATTTTCTCGAGTTTCTTTATGTCATCTTTTAAATCGAAAACGGTGTAAATGCGTGTTCAAATGTTCAATTATCCGTCGTAATTGAAACAATTACACGCAAATAACACACCTGCACAGTGTAATATCGCACGAGGACTAAACAAAAAAAACAAAAAAAAAAAAAAATATGAACAATTGGTATAAATGAGGGATGGATCTGTGGTTAAGTAAAGAGGAGAAGATAGGTAAATATTTAAGTTATACTTTCGATCGGAACAGATTTTAAACGAACGAAACCAAAAAATAATAAGATTTGGTTCGACAGAGAACGTAGAGAAAAGGGCAAGGAAAACAAAAACCGAACAAACTAAGGTCGATCGGTTGCGGAAAAGGCAATAATGAAAATACGTTTTGTAAATACCGAATGGTCGTCGTATACGAAATGAATGTTATTTGCGAGTCGAGCTAGCGCGGTGACTGGTGTTTTTTTCGTATTTTTGAAACAACGACCAGACCAGATGCAAGACGAGTTCTCGCTTCTTTCGGAAATTTCACTGTCCATTTACCTGTTCGCATTCGTTTGCGGAGACAAAACTAGTCACGTTTAATACGAGTTGTTGCCTTCTTTTTTATCGAATGGAATAAGCAGAGTGTGCATCGTACAGATAGTTACACGCGTACATTATGAATTTTCTTCCTTTAGGCGCCGCTTAAGTAGGAAAATTCATTCATGATTATTGATTCGTCTGACACTTGAACTATCGATCGATGGTAACGCTTTTTTCGTTCAAACGATGGTGAGATTTTAATTTCGCGGATAAATGCACAGCATCTTGCTTTTGTAAAATCTAAATGTGCTTTTTATGACGTTCTGACATGATACGTGTGTGTGTGTGTGTGTGTGTACTCTGTGACGAGAATACTGTTGGGTAGCTTTCGAACGATATCGTGTTACCAGTTATTGTCGAATACTAATCGCGTCCGTAGGTATTTGATATGTGAAAGATGGTGGCAAGCTCGCTCCATACCTCCCCCCCCACCCATAGATTTTATACGCATATATCGGTATCTACTTAGGTATGTAGTACGCGTAGAAGAGGTGTTGATCAAAATCGTTTACAGGTGATGATGGTATTCTGTTTATGTTGGAAATGTGTAAATCGGGAGCCTAATGAAATCGTTAATGTCTGAAGCGTTAAGTTTCTCATTCGGTCGATATATCATAGCAAACTGAAAATTACCTCCATTATAGGTATTTTACTGCGATAACCATTAATTATATATACGCGTTTAATCGTCGACAAATAGCTAACTAACGTTTCGTCGTCGCCAGTCGAAAGCTAACGTTAATAAATTAGGATTCGGTTACGTTGCTAAGTGAGTAAGTAAGCAGATAGGTATCAACGCGATACTTGGGAATTTGCATTTTGAAAACGATCTTCGACGGTAACGGGTTATTATCGCATTTAAAGTCGCTATAGCATATCTACTCGGTGAGAAAATATGTACATGCATTACGGGCTGTAGACCAGTTGAAATTTTGCAACAAGCTTCCAACATGAGGTGGGTGTTTTCTTTCAGATTGTACTGTTACGGATACCTATACCTACTTACTGGTTGTAGTTGGATTGTCGAAGGGCAAATCTGGCTGCTGCGCTCAACACGCTTATGTTTTCCAATTTTTTTTTTTCTACCAGAAAAATTAATTACTCGAATTGTTCGCGATTTATCGAGATTTTCGTACTTTCAAGTTGGTAGGATTAGACTGACAGCGAATTAGAAATACATATTTGTAGAGGAGAATTACTACGAGTCAAAGTTCATCCTTGGCCAAATTTTGAAGCGAGATATGCTAAAAACCAATCGATACGGAATAAAAAGTTGAATAACATTCCCTTATACCAGTAATGGCTCAACGCATAACTTACATGTATAATGATTGGCATACCCTAAAAATCGAAGGAGCTATGATATGTAATTTTCAGAATTTGATTTTCGCCTAAATCTGCCGCCCACTCTGAAAATTCCTAGGGAAAAAATTATTAATGATGGAAATTCGCTGTTTGCTCTAAAACACAGTAGTGAAATGGTTCGTAAAATACGACAAAATAAATACAAAAAAAAAAAAATTGACTAAAAATTTCTGATCTTTTTACTGTTTTGTGAATAACTTTTGAAAAATCTTTTACGAGCTCTTCATTATAAAATGTTTAAATGAACGAAAAGACATCTTCAACTTGATGGTTGGGTTAGTTACTCCCAGGATTGCATTTATGCGTAGAACAAAATATATCAATCGAAGAAAAAAAATGTTTTGTCATTTTTGGACAAAAAAAAAGAAGAAAAATTTCCAATTTCAAAGGTAAATGTAAAAGAAACAGAATGATTGCGCTGGCCGCAAGACTATGAATATAATTGAGTGACTGTTATAAACAAAATTCAAGAGTGGCGATGAAGTGGGTTGCAAATTGTAATGATAAAAGTATAAAAAAAAACTTGGTTGAAAATTTTCACTTTTTTTTGAATAATTTCTGAAAAAGTTATTGCGAGTTGCTTGCTAAAAATCTTTAAAACGAGTGACAGTTCACGTCCCACTCCTTAGCTTGAGCAGAAACCCTGAAGATTGGTTTTTAACGGAGAAAAAAAATACATTAAATGTTATTGAATTTAAAAATTTCACAGTTTGTTCTCCATTGGGATGAGCAACCATCAGCCTTTGTGCTCAGACCATGGAGTGGGAAGTGCACTGCTTGTCATTTTAAAGATTTTTAGTAGGGAGCTCATAATAGCTTTTTCAGAAGTTATCCACGAAAAACTGAAAAAATTGAAAATTTTCAACTAAATTTTTTTATGCTTCTATCGCCACCGTTTGCAAACCACTTCACCGCCACTTTTGATTTTTTTTATCACAGTTCGTCACTCATATTCCTTGTCTTGTAGCGCAATCATTTACCTTCTCTCCCAGTTATTTTCAAAATTGGAATTTTTTTTCAATTTTTGTACAAAAGTGACTAAAACTTTTTTTTTTAAAGTTGTATTTTTTTCCTCCGTATAAATGCAACCCTCGGGTTTACCACCCTAACCACTGAGTAGAGAAAATGTATTTCCATTCATTTAAACATTTTTTAATGAAGAGCTCGTAAAAGATTTGACCTTCGATATTTTGAATATGCTATTCGTTGTACATGTAAGTCTTATGCGTTGATCTATCACTGATATAAGGGAAGGGAGTTTATTGCGAAACACTCTGTAAAGATTTACTAAGGCTTGTAGACGTGTTGTTGGCGGTTTCCTCTTTTCAAAATTTTAATAATTTCGTTTACCAAGTTAAACGTACGGAAATCTCGATTATTTCGCAAACTGTTGATTGCACCAAAGATCTGAAGACTTGACTATCGATTGGAAATATAATTCTCTGCTGTTGGGGCGTACTCGAATATATGAATTTTTCGATAGCAGACATTATTTTCGTGCAAATGTCAGATACATAGGTACCTTACAAGCATTCAAGAAGCATTTCATCGTATTAACAAATTGACGGTATGGTTAACAGCTTTCTAAACTAAAACTGAACTGTCTAACAATATTTAGCGTCTCGAATCGTATCTTGTTTAACGATAGCTGTTTTTAAAGATTTCTTTCAGAGATCCATAAACAAAAAGAACATATTTTTTCTCGCAAAAATAATTTTATTTTATGAAATTGTAGCGTCCTCGTCTGGCATTTAGGGAGTTACATTTTTTCTGCGAGTACTTCAACTCGATCCAAAATATCAGCTAAATTAAAAATCTTCGTGTTTCTATATGTACTCGAATAAGTATTTCTATGCACCGACGCATTCAAAACGTATTTATTCGCTATTTGGTAGAAGTAAAAAAAAAAAAAAAAAAAAACTTTATTTAGGTCCGATTGAAATTTTTCCATTCTTCAAAATAATCGTGACGTGTGAAATGAATTCATTCGTTTCAACCCTGACACTTTTTCCTCGTACGTATTAAGTATAAAAATTTGTTGTGGCGTTGAAAAAAAAAAAAAAAAAAAAACGAATTATGCTGTTTTGATACGAGTGTATTTGACGTATTTTTTCTTCTTTAGCCGGTCTTTTGTTACATAGTTTATCTTTCAGGATAGCAAAATTTAAAACCGAGCGATGGTAGAATATCTGTACGAAATCGTTTTAATCCACAAATAATTATTCTCTAGGGTGATAAGCCCTACTTATGTTGTTTCGAAAAAGAGTTTAATACATTTGCCTCGCGTTTAATCAGTGTTATTTGCGCGAAGTTTTGTTAACGCCCAATTTCCGTACCGAGTTTGTCGATTATTCCAATTTTGTAAAAGGTGAAAAGAAAAATTATTAAGAAGTAGAGAATTGCGAAAGTTGTAGTCTCGTGTTGTTGTATTGATGTTGCACCCTTATTTTTCAAAAATAGGAATTTCAAAACGTGTATCCCAATTTTTTTCCTTTTTAATCCCCCCCTCCTCCAACACTTTTAAGCTATATTAGGGCCAAATCGAAACACGTTAACTTGTATCGACTTGGCCTTCAAGTCGCGTACATTTACAAAACTTCCAACTAGGGCGAGTCTTTGAATTTTTGAGTTTTTTTTTTTAAATAAAGATATCATCTTGTAGAGCGTAACAAAGTGAACAGAAAACGTACAAATAGTTTTTTTGCCTGAGATCAAAATTTATAGGACTTATGAGGGATCAAAGTTTGTCAAAAATATAAATATTTTTTAGATAAGCGTAAGAATGGGTGAGAAAGGGACAGGAACTGTACAACCCCTTTCCCCTGAAAGCGGATGCCACTGGGTTTCCTTTAAGTATTCGATGATTTTGGATGAAATCATCATAACCAGTACCCTCTCCAATTGAAGTAAAGGGGCTGAAATTTTGTATGGCGCATTTCCCACTCAAAGTAAGTATCCCAAGTAGCACTTCGATTTAGTCGAAATACAGCTTAAAGGTGTGTTGTGGTTAAAAGTAAAAAAAAAATCAGGAGATTTGCGTTTTGAAATTCCTGCTTTTGCAAAATAAGGGACACGCTAATGTATTTATCTGCCGAATGTAACTATCGAAAAGCAGAATGAATTACAGCTTCGTAAGGTAATGTAAGAAGTAACTTTTCATCTTGAGCTAAATGGTCGATTAAGTATAGATTAGATGTAAATCGGCTGAATGCCGGTTTGTGTGTGGCAACGAAATTATGTAAATTCAAGTAGACGCTTTTAGTTTTAAATAGATGCAGTGGATATTGATGAAGTACAGAATTGCTTTTTAATTAAGACGCAGACATTTGAGAACGGTCGAAGAAATGTATCTTCGCGAGTTTCAGTATACTTTTTAAAAATGTGTCCTGAAGGAGGAGCTCGCTTGTGGTTTTATTTTAGCAGCCAATACTTGCACCTGTTTTAGTTAAACAAAGACGATTGATACGAGAGATCGAAGTTTATGCAGGAAGTACAACACGCATTAGTTTAGATTTGAAAATATATATATATATATATATACATATATGATAACAATTGCTCAACTATTACTAAAGAGAAGAAGTATTGGTGTAACGTAGGCACAGTACGTAAACTCGTAGTGTTGAGAATTTGATCAAAGTTAGCACCGTCACTAGTCCATATTCTTATATTGCCAATTAATGTATATCAAAATTTGAAGTTTTATATCGCCTTTTGTGTAATTTCCAAGACTATTACGTCCCGTGGAGGGGGATCTAAATCTGATTTGTAAACTCGATTTCTTTTATTAGACAGAGGATTTTGGAGATTTGAGGTGGTTCATCAGGAATGGTTTCAAAGTTTTCTGGTATATTTTTTTTAAATCGTATTGTTTTGAGGTTGGTGCAGTGAAACAGGAGGTGTTTAACAGTAATTTCTTCTGTATTGCAGAACTGAAAATTTGGTTTGGGAGTTTTTAAGAAGAGGTAGTTATGTGTAAGTTTGGTGTGCCCTATGCAAAGTTGGGGTGATAATTATTATTTTTTTTTTCATTTTTTTTTATCCTGGGCTTTTATAATTGCTAAGATTTTAACGCCCATTGTTTAAAAGGGGTCAAAAAGGTTAGGACTTAAATTTGGTGTTGGAGGTTAAGTTCTTTTATTAGGAGGAGGATTTTTTGCCTGACTATGGAGGAATATGGGATGGAGTGAGTGTTTTCTGGGATGGTTAAGGTTTGTCTTTTTTGTTTCAAGTTAGGGCAGAGGAATAGGAGATGTTGGATAGTGATAGGCTCGGAGTTGAAAAATTGACACATAGTTTTGGGGGCTCGTAGATATAGATGGCTATGGGTTATTTTTGTGTGACCGATTCTAAGATGTGTAATGATTATTTCA
>FIZR01009007.1:0-12545 GCA_900060175.1 Ferrisia virgata
AAAAAAAATTTAGGGTTCCATTTGACACAAAAATGAACATTTTAAGAGGGTAGCACCTCAACATTTCAAAAAAAAATGTAACCTGACACACCCTAGTGTACATGCCTGAATATAATATTGGGGCATTAAAAAAATTACAACAAGAAAATCTTCGTAATAAGTATTTCGTCTAAAATCACTCATACCCCATCACTTATCTCAAAAAGTATTCAAAAAAATACCCCAAATTTTTTCAATTTGAAAAATTCACCGTTCAAATTTACGACAAATATAATACATCGAGCGAAACCCAGCGGTGCTGTCTTCCACAAGCACACGCCATTAGGTACGCGCAACATATATTTTACATACACTCGAATGAAGTTTAGAGTAAAATATATAAAACCCAGCATAGCTTTACGACTTCATTACCCCAAAGGGTCTCTAAAAAAGCGACGCTAAAATCACCTCGCGTCTCAAGACGTTTCGCGGACGAAGCCGGAGCACGTTGCAATACGCACAAGAAATTGGAATTGAAACTTATGTACGTTATATAATTCAACGTTTACTATCGGTACCACAAGCGCGCCGGTAAGTGTTCTAATATTTTAAGCTCGACAAATTCCCCGAGCTTAAATAAACCATACAGAAAATGCCGCCATCGTTGATGCTTCGTGTATACATATACTCTTATACCTGCAAATACATCCGAAAAAAAAAGGTAAGCTACACAGACATCGTAAAAATATACTCTTCGCATTATGTTACATTACGCTCGAATAGGCAGCCGAAACCGACGAAAAGTTCAACCAAGGTGCCACTTTTCCGTTATGCTTTTCGAGTAATTTTACCCATTTTCTTTTTTCGACGTGAATAGCTACAAGCAAGTCAGAACCATGACCACCGTCCATTCAGTATCAGTTGCTTTTTCCTTAAAAATTTGTCCCATGTGATCGAGCAAGAGTGAAGGAAAAGTTGAATCGAACTTCATCTTGTAAGATGTGACAAGTCGGCGGGCATACCAGAGACAACGAAATGGCCGAAATTGCTAATAGAATTTTCAAAATTATTAAATTGAAATGACCTTGTTAATTTGAAATACCTCTTAATCTTTTCTCGTTGCTCTCTGGAAAATTTTAATCAACAGGTAGCCAGAAGGTTCCGTCAAATCATCTATTTCCAGAGTTGAACATCACTAAAAATGCATTAGAAATAACGATATACCTGGATAAAATATTTAGGGAAGGTTTTTTTTTTGGCTCATTGTACTCGTAAAAGTGCGATATGAAACATATCCAAAATCCTCAAAAATCCTACAATTCCATCTCCCCTGGCCACACAAAATGATATTGTTGTAAAATATCGACTTCTTTCAAGCCCATAACTTTGGAGGCCCAAAGTCTAACAAACTGTTATTTTTCAAAGAGCATGATCAGTTAATAAGAATGGTGAATCGTACAAACTATTTGGTACAAGTTGATATCTAAGGTCTGAAAAGTCATAAGTAAAAATTTTGGTTTTCTAGTTCACCACGTATCCTTCATATAAAATAATTTAGTTTAGCACGATAGGTGATAAATTCAGGGTGTTTCGTTTCAATAGTACCCCCTTCATACCACAAGTCGAGCAACACACAGCTCGGACTCACGTAGCATGGATTGACTATCCACTATCCAAAACATTGCAGGGGCTATGCTACTCGTCTTTAACTTTTTCAACTTCAAGAAATTTTGAGCAATTTAAAAAAAAATCCAATTTATGAACTAAAAATGGTAGAAATTTCCAGTTTACGCCAAAATGGGGCAAATACAATGTAGTATTTCTGGTAAAAAAAATTAGGGGCAGAGATGGTATGGTTCATAAAATATGACGAATTTAGTGTAAAAAATGATTGAAAAATTTGAAAATTTTTTGAATTTTTATTCATTACTAGGGCTAGGGTTTCTATGATAGTCTGGGGAAAACTTCTAGACAGACGTACACTATTTCGATAAAACAAAGCTCGAAATGTTTTGTAAATTTCTAGAGACTGATGTGCAAAAGGTACCCATAATGTTTTATAAGAGCGATGAATAATGTAAGAAGTTGATCCTTTTGCTATGAATTAAGCTATAAAACTTGAACGTTCGCGTCGCTGTTACATTACTTTGTTAAAATTTATTTACTTTTGAAAATTTGTTTCTGCCTTAGGGTGATTAAAGTTGATAAATATATAATAATAATGATGTTGATTTTTATAATTTTAGAGGGTAAAAATGGAGAAAAATGTGTTGAAAGCGAAATAGCGCATGAGGCATTTGTCTTTAAGGGCACAATGAGCAAAACGGCTTTTGACAATAATTCATTTCGGTTTCGGTGTTTGAACTTTTTTTCAAATTTTTCATTGATAGGTATTTGAAATTTGATAATTATTTTGTAAATAAATTGAAATTATCAACCCCCCCCCCCGCTCTCTTTTTTTCCTAATTAAGAACGATAACCTAGATTATGATTTATGGAAGCTCAACCAAAAATTAAAAAAATAATGGATTGATAAAAAAAAAATTAAAGAGAAATTCATTAATGATTCAATTCGTAATCAATAATATAATCAATCCATAACTTTTTAAAAAGCTCTTTTAAGTACCTAATTAAAAAAATTTTCTTTAAGTAACAAGGTATCCTCCATCACTTGGCACAATTAAATTTTTCCCAACTTGTTTAGATATGTTGTAAAAAAATTGTTTCGTCAACATTTTTTCCCTTTTTTTAAACAAAAAATTTTGATGAAAAATAAATTTCGACAAAAAAGTTCCGATTTTGATATTGTTTTCTCTAAATTAATTTAATAATTTAATAAAAACAGCTATTTATTGAAATTTTTATTTCCATGGAATTTTTTTTTTAGAAAAATGAGAAAAAGTTGTAACAAAACAATTTTTTTCCAACATATCTAAACACGTTGGAGAAAATTTAATTATGCCAAGTGGTGGATGATATCTTGTTACTTCAAAAAAAAATTTTCAATTGGGTACTTAAAAGAGCTTTCTATCTAAAAAGTTATGAACAAAAATTTAGAAAATTTGAAAATCTTTCAATAGTCTTTTTACATTAAATTCGTTATACTTCACGAACTACACAATCTATGACCCTAATTTTTTTACCAGAAATACTAAATGGTATTTGTCACATTTTGGCGAAAACTGAACGTTTCTACCATTTTTCGTTTATAAATTGGAATTTTTTTAAAATTGCTCCAAATTTCTTGAAGTTGAAAAATTCAAAGACCAGTAGTACAGCCCCTACAATGTTTCGGATAGTCAATCTATGCAACATGAGTCCAACCTGTATTGCACTACTTGTGATATGAAGGGGGATACTATCAAGACGAAACACCCTGTATAACCGCATGTTAAGGTTCATAGGAAGAGCCAGCGTAGAAACAGGGGCCAAAAATTTTCACCGGTGACTTTTCAGACTTTGGGGATCAACTTGCACTGTATGGTTTGCAAATTCCACTCGGGGGCCGATTTATCATTCTTGAGTGATCATGCTCTTTGAGAAATTACAATATTGTTCAATTTTACAACAACGTCACACATTTTCACGAGTACGGGTTTACCTCATTTCACATTTTTCTACTGCAGCATAAATTACATAAAATATATTTTCACCTTCTTTTTTGATTTTTGACAAAACATTTAACTTTTCATTTCGAATATAATTGTTAATTTTAGTGACTAATTGATTCATTTATCGAATTAAAAAAAAATGTACATTGTAATGGAACGCAATATTCTAAATCAACCAACATTTGTCGGATTTTTAAGAGCATTAAGCTCATTGATAAATATTAAATTAATGTTTGTATGCAGGTCGAATTGGAATACAAGAGCTGTACCAAGAATACTGCTTTTCAGTGGACAGCTAAAGCAAAAATATTGTAAGAAATAACGTTGAAGAATCATATGAAAATCTTATTCAAAGTGTGTATATGACACAAGCTACACTGGTATCAGCACCATTTGGTGCTCATTCTAGATTTTGAAAGACTACCATTCAAAAATTGGAGCACTCGTCGTTTTTTCAAGCGGTGTCACCCAAGGTACCCAAGAATACACGCAAATACTCGCTAATCTTCTATAAGGTATGTACATTTTGAAATATACTTGCGACCGTCGAGCAGGATAAGAAGAATGACGAAACAAAATATTATGATGGTAGTGGCAGAAATGATGAGGAAAGAAGGGACGAGCAATGTGAGAAAGACATGGAACATGAAAAGGACCATGAACGCAAGAAGTACAATGAACGTGAGAAAGATCAGGAATGTGAGAAGGATCATGAACGTGAAAATGACTATGAAAGTGAAGAGAACGAGGGAAGCGACCATAACGGCAGAAAAGAATTGATTGAGGGCGGAAGCATTGAGCGACCTAAGGGCCACTCAACTTACAGCAAGAATTAGAGAAAAGCCCAATCAGTGGTAATCACTAAATTTTCAAGAATTATTCTGTTTCTCACTGACTTTTTCTGTTTGGAAATATTCTGCATAGAAATCTCGAAAGAAAGTTTGCCCATTGCAATATTGAGTTCGTAAAACGAACAACAGTTCCGAATACATCATTTGCTACCACCAAAAATTTGATGTAACTATTTCGTACATATTTTCAATAAGAAAAAGTTCGCGCGCAAAAAAAAAAACAAATTATATCGCAATGACTAGCCAAAAGCTACAACATACTTTCAATTTATGAATTACAAATGTACAAATACTCACATCGTTGTAATCATTAAAAGTAAACCGATGCTAGTCGCCAGATATAACCTATTTGCTGCAACATTTTCCAAAACTAATGCGCTTACAGCTTCATCACAGGTGTGGTATATTCAAGTGTCAATGCTCGTATCATACCGAAGTGGCATTTCGTGCCATGCGTCTGTTAAATATAATGCCCATAAGAAAGAGTACAAACGTCATTCAGAGCACACCAGACAACCGACCGACGGCAACAACTCCACATGAAGATGAAAAAGAAAAAACAGACTGCGTACTCATTTGTACCTGACAATATTCCGAGACGTTATTAATGAAACTCATTCGTTCGAGACTTTTATCCCGTAGTAATCTACTAAATCTTAAAGACTGGACTATCAGCATCAATGTAACGGTTGTACATGTGTAGCTCTACATAGCGACGTACATGTAAGTATTATATGAATGAATATAAGTGATACTGTTACCAAGCTTAGTCATCCGCTTCTATTAGTACAATTTCAATCGTCATTTTTTAATTTTAATTTTCTAATGCATCGTGTGTATGTAACATACACAATACTCGGTATAGCTTCCATCAACAACGGTATCGTATCGTGGCACATCCGCGTAAGGGAAGCGTTATACTGCACCTTAATAATACGTTCAGGAAATTAGCAAACGTGCTTAAAACGTCGATCATCGAAAACTCTTTCGGTGCCCTTCACTCGAACCGTTTAAAAATTATTCTACATTCGTACGTGCAATGTACCCGTTGAGTCCGAGCCGAAACATATTTAAAAACCATTTACCAGCGACTGTAAACGAATGGGACAAAACGTCAGTGGTAGATGCAAAATACGTACGATACGAGAGCTTTTAAACTCGCCTTATACGCTTCATCTCTCTTGGGCATTCCACCGTAACCAAAAACCACCACCGTCTTTGGTGCCCTTTTCCGCGTTATTTTCATACATAATTGATTCGCACACAATTTCACATCGTAAAACGTGCACTGGAGACGTAATGCCTATTACACCATATATGCACCGTCACTTAAGCTCAACAGTACCTACGCATAAGTAACTATATAATGTTAACTTCGTATCCACCAACGCATTTTGTGCACATTTTCAACTCTACACACATTCGTATACTTAAAGGTAAAGGTACATATACGACAAGATCAATTTTCCATCCATGTTTTAAGAAATCTAATTTCACACAATAAAACTCGCAGATTTATCGAGTAAAATGCGGAAGACTATAGTTCCACATAAACAAGATGACTACCTGTATTTAAAACTGGGCGCAAAGATTTTGCTTTCATTCAGGTGATTTTGGAATTTAGAATTTTCCTCATTCATTTATGAATTTTGAAAGTAATGAATATCAAATATAATTGAATTATGAGTGGTTCCTGAAAATTTTAATCATCTCTTCGGAACCCTTCTAAATTGAATGAAAGAAATATAACAATATAAAATCAGTGGTCAGTAGAAAACGAGAATTATTTCTTTTATAGAAAAAATTCCGTTGCCAAAACATAAAACTACCTCAAACAGCATTCATATTCTATTTAGTAGCCGTATAAGAGTAAGGATTTTCTCTCTTCGCTTCATACAGAAAGTAGAATGCGGATGAATGAACTGAAGAATTATAAAAATATATCTTACGAATCCTAAAATAACAGATCACTACGAAATCGTACAAACTGCAATACGAGTTAAAAGAAAATGCTGAACCTTTACAAGCGTATTTCCGATGTATCTTGGGCATCAGAACCTAATGGTGATAACCTTGTTACCAGTTTGAGCTTCGATCATGTAAAAGTAATCTTCGACGAATTCAACTCTTTGATCCTTGGATTTTAGAAACAACACTGGTCGAAATTTCAAATAAACATCCTCGATGTATCCACGTAAATAAAAAAAATATACCTAAATGAAAAATAGAAACATCTAAGGAACATACTGACAGCCTCTAGAACTGGAAAATTTTCTGTACATCTCCTTCAATAGAAACATCAAATTTCATAATTAAATTACCAATTTCCAGGTTGGGTTTACAATGCGGATAGGGGTTAAAAGCTGCCAAATTTCAAATACATGTATTCTCTTTATGATTCAGAATAACTCTGATTCTATCGAGTACGGTCATATATGTTAGCTAATCTTGATGTAAAATAGAAAATATCGATTATTTGAGGAGTTTTTAACCTACAATTTGTAAAAAAGGGTGCGGTGGAATGGTCTGAGCGAAATTTCGCACATAACTCCAAATATTCCTGATACTTTAAGCTACAAAAATGAAGACATATGGATATTTCTCAGAGAGGGGGTGGATCCCCGGGGGAGAAGGTCGGTAAAATTTGCACCCTAGCAAAATTTGTTCTTTAGATGTCTAAGAACAGGAATCAATCATAAAATTTCTTCCAACATTCAGATCATACAGAATCTCTATTTTTGATCCTTTGGGTATGGGTACTACCAAATAGTCCAGTCAAATTAGCGCAAAAAATGACAAAATGACAGAAAAATTCATGGCAAAATTTTTTTCATAGAATTGTAGTACACCATCACCTAAATAACATATCCAAAATCAGACAAAATCGTACTGGTGCTTCTCCCCAAATATCTCCATTTGTGCCCCAAAAAACGCGACAGAGAAAAAAAGTTGAATAAAAAAATGTAGCTGGTCAAATTTCCAATAAAAAAGGTTGCTACATATTTTTTTCGAAAATCGATTGAAACATTTTAAAAATGAGTTTCTAACGTGATATTCCGCGTGATATTTCTATCGTGTCGCGAGAGTCATTGGCCAAGGTTCATAGACACGCGGGCTCAATTTTCTTTCAGCATAACTAAGAAGGAGGTAGGATAAATTTCGTTTTTTTTTTTGGAAATTTGCAAACGGTGGGGGTCACAATAGTTGCGAAATAATTTCAAAATGATGTGGTAAATAATTCAGTTTTTTAACTCAATTTTTTCAATTTGCAAAACTGACTCAAAATTCAAAAATTTTCAAAAAATCGAAAAAACATTGTTTTTGAAATGAAAAAAAAATGGAATAATCATACATATTTAAACTCAAAATAATCGTTGGTAGTAAGTTTTCACCATTACTCCTTTATTTACATGTTTTAGAAAAATGCCACATTTTGTGTTTTTCCTTGATTTTATAAAAAGCCACGAAGAAAATATTTTTGAGACACCCCCCCCTCCCCCAATGAATGTAGGACAACAATTTTAGGTGATTAAATGCAATAGTTCAATTTTACCTCCAATAGCCGATTTGATGTTGAATAAAAAGAGAATATAGGGTCAGATAATTGTGAAAACCATGATGTGAATAAATCTATTTTGAAGTAACTTTAAAATATTACATGCATTAGTATTGTACCTTTATTCAAACAATAAATACTTCAACATAAGGCGACATAGCATTTAGTCCATGTAATTTGTTTAAAAAGAATTCAGCCCGCGTGTCTATGAACGTTGGCCGTTGGCTCTCGCGACGCGATACAAACATCGCGCGGAACATGAAGTTCACGCATGACGCGTCCTTTTAAACTCATTTTGAAGTGTTTCAATTGATTTTTGAAAACAAATTATAATAATCTTTTTTACTAGAAATTTGACCAGCTACTTTTTTTCCTTCAACTTTTTTTCTTTATCGTGTATGAGTACAAAGTTAGGCAATGTTGTTGGTAAAAAAAACTGTTTTTGAGGCATAAATGGGTATATTATTTAGAGAGTGATGATCTACAACCCCCCCCCCCCTCAATTTTTTTACCAAAAACATCGAAAAATATATTTTTTTTTTTTAAGAAAAAATTATAAGTAACTTGAATTAAAATTTTTACGAGGTAACTGCGAAACAACGTAACTAAAGAAAAAAACTAAATATAATTTTATGGAATTTTTTTTTCAATTTTCAAAAAATGCATAACTTTTGAGTCGGTCTTGGTCAAAATGCCTCACATTGCAGTACCTGCTTAACTTTGCATTACCATTGGACAGCCTATAGTCGAACTTCAAAATCATTAGACACCCCCTGCAGTCGAACTCCAAAAATGCAAGATTTCGAAAAAAACGAGGTATGAAAAATCCATTTTTTAAAAAACTCTGTTTCCATTTTGAGAAAGTTCAATGACCTCTCCGTTTGTTGGCGGTATAACTCTTCTACAGATGCAACGTAGAAAAAAATAGCACAATAAAAAATCATTAGTACTTCAAGTTCTATCATTTTTGTCCGAAACTTTATTTCGTAGGTTCGATTGTTTGATCACTGCTTCAAAACTACTAAACTTGTTTTAAAAATGCAAAATTCAAAAAATAACCTTCTTCGGATACCACTTGAAAATTGAATCAAAATATACCCTTTGTGCCTGACTTTTTTTGAGGAAAAACACATTTCGTAATTTTTTGAACACCCTGCATGCTTGGTAAACCCCTGAAAAATATACCCAACACTTGACCCGTACTAGAAAACAGAATTAGAAACTGAGGTGTAACAATCTTCATCTTACATATTTTCCAAGAAACACTTTTTTCAAGACAAAATGTAAAAAAAAAATTATTCTGTAAAATACTTCAATAAGATCTTCTAGTACAACGATATTCAAAAAATCACAACTTTCACCATCTTCAACACACCTTGCATTTTCAAACTACTACATATAATAAAAATATTGAAAAATGCGAAGGATTAAAAAAACATCTTTCATATTCGTGGGGGGGCGACTGAAATTTACGACCATTTACGAAGCGACTAATCACGTTAATACAGCGAGTAAAACGCATATCCTTGAACATATCACAGGGGAACCTCATGTAATGATTGTAATTTTAAAAGTAGTTTTGATTTTATTCCAATAATGGTGTTCGGAATTGGCATTTTTAGAATTAACACATTGTCTATACTTACTCTGTTGAGTAAGTATATCAAACGCGGTGACCATTCTCATTTAAATATATTAGATTGCGATTGGTTAAGATGGCACGTACGTAGGGTACGTACAATAATACATAATATTATTCAACCATACGAGTACAGTGTTTGTTTGGTGTTACGTTAGAGAACAGACGTACCCATGTATACTGCGAGTAATGTCCATTTGTATGCTGTTGTAATGTAAAAGCGTACATATGTACCTACTTATTTTATGTTTGAAAAATAAATTATGGATTGTGCTCGTAGTTTTACTTGACCTTGGAATTAGTAGATAGGCTACGAGTTGAGTACTCACAGTACTGAGTACCGACAACGGTCTAGTTGAAGTCAGGTTTTTCGCTAGTGGAGATAACATAAATCTTTCGTCTTTTTTTTTTTCTCAGACAAATGATCTCGTATAAAATGATTAATGAAGTAATAGCGTTCAATATTGAAAATTATTTTTTACCTAGAAAGTTTCTCGTAAGAATAGGTGTAAATATAGGTACTTAATGCACCTATCTATATGATGAAATTAACGAAAATTTTCAATTGTGTAATATTAGGTACTATATACGTGACTTACGTGAACATTTCAAACATGTGTGTGAAGTTCATATAAACCAGAATATTGCAAATATTCGCGTATACGAGCTTAATTGCTTATCTACCTGAGCATCTGTGTATAAGTCTAGTCTGATATTATTATTACAGGTCGGTTGTTTTTTGTATTCAAAAATCGTCTGCATAAAAATTAAAATCAGGACAAATAGAAACACCGATCAAATTCACCTAAGCCAACTTTTAAGTATAACTAATACTCATCATTAATTAATTCCATTATTAATTAAGTCTATAGAAGAGTAATTAAAAAGCAAAAGCGGTAAAAGAAAGTTTTTCCTAAATATTAGATTACGTTTATACCGTTGAAATACCTAAAGGTACGTATAGGAATACTTCTATACTTACGAATGAAAGACAGAAAGAGAGAGAGAGAGAGAGAAAATAAATAACTGCAAATATTCGCGGTAACTAGATCAAATTCCAATGTACGATTATAAAACCTTGTACATCATTTCACTTGACTGACCAACTGTCGCTACTTTTACTCTCAAACTGTCATAACAATGAACCAATTTATTAGTAATGTCGAGAAGCAACCTGTCCGCGTATCGTTGTACATATAAATACGACGTTTAATTAAATAGAGTGTAATAAGATAGATATACATACACAATACATAACGCCAAGTCGGCCACTATGCACATTGCTTCTCTTCGCTGGCTTATATCCATGTCTGATAATAAGGGTGGTAAATTTCCACAAAAACCTATTTCGTACTGACCAGTAATAAACATTACGAGATGAGTCAAGTTTTCACTATGATACTCTCGAGCCACAAAGTAACATCTTACGATACCCGTGGGTTTTTGTACAGACGTAAATATCCAAGTGGAATCACCTACGTGAATTTTTTTTTTTTTTGGATTTCAATGTACACCGAAAGAATGTGTTAATTTTTAAAGAAACGATGTACCGAAGAATTTGAAATTACGTAAGGCTGGTTTTTCTTCCTCTCTATTTTGTTAGGTGCAGATGTTTTTTCCCGTAGTTTGTATAAATTATTGCAATTGATGTTTTGGGAGATATTTATGCGTTTTAAAAAATGATAAATTTTCATTCGAATGGACATACTGAAGGTGAAGTCGAAGTTATAGCATACCACATCATGACCACATTTTTATGTACTTTATCAAATACTTAGATATTGGCAAACTTCAGCGTGAAGGGCCGGAGGGAGAAGACTGAACAACAATAAAGATATGGCTATTCATTCAATTTAAAATCAAATCACACTATAAATAATAGTCATCAGACTACGCGGAAATATCTCTACTGCCCGGCATAGAATCTGCATTTTACCAGGGAGATGTTATGCTTTTAGGTACCTACATCGTTGCCAAACCTCTGAACGTATTTTAATTATCGAACAGTTAATTTGAAATTTTCACCATTTCGTAAGCATAAATACTAATTTATTTGCCAAAAGGTAACATCAAAAAGATGTATACGTTAAAATAATACCTAAAATATAGTTTAGAAGGTGAGAGAAAGTTCGTTATCGTTAATTGTAACTTAATGAAGCTTGTATGAAAGAAAGTGAACTTTGGTACCGACCGTATAATCCCAGCATGCACGGTATGACTCGAAGGGGTGATTAAGAAAATATCCGAAACACCCCGCTTTTTTACACTTATCATATTTATATAAACACGAACGTTTTAAATTTAGAGCTAACAGCAAAGAAATATGCTATACGTCGGTTTTATACGAAATCGTGATCGATATTTTTTGTTCGATGGTGAAGATAAGTAATTTATAGGAGCACTTTTTTTTTCTAACACCTTTGATCTCGATAGAAGATTAACAAACGGTTACGAGATCACGCGGTCGTCAAATTATAATCTCATTAGAAAATAAGGATGATTTACGTATTCAGACACAGCACCGGTTCTCAGCAGAGGTACGTGGAAACGCTGACAAAATCAGGTGTCCAGTGTGCCACTGAAATTGCCCATTCACTAAGTACCACTACTAAAACGAAAAATTTCGGGAAAACAGATTTATTCTACCAACAGGATATGGTGAAAGGCTAGAAAAAAAGAAATGGTAGAAGAGAGTGGCACTTTAATCAAAAAACTATGTCGATAAATTCGTGCTTCTTAGTAATTTCAAGAACGAAACAAAATAACGATAGGTACGTAAAGAACTAGGGAGTTTCAATTAAAAGTTTTTTTGATAGTTGTGGGGGGGGGGAGTGGTGAAAAAAGTTGCGAAATGACGTCAAATAAACGTGGTAAAAATTTGGTGGTGCCGGCTTGACCCCCCCCCCCCC
>FIZR01009009.1:0-65167 GCA_900060175.1 Ferrisia virgata
TAGTTCTTAATGCAATTCTGAGGTCTGATATCAACTCACCATCTTTTTCATTTCTTAATGTTAATGAGTAGACGATAAATGCATTATTAATCTTTCCAGCGCATTAATCACATTCAAATAAAGAGTCAACAAATAATCGCAATTGCTTAATTTAATAAAATCTACAACATAAACATGAAATATACTACTCAAATAATAATAGTTGAGTCAAATTTTAAAAATTGTAGATTTCAACGATCAACTGGTACTCAACTTGGAATAACTGTAACTCAAACTATCTTTCATCATAACTTGAAACTCAAAAACTAAACTAAAATTAAAAGAACTTCAACTGATTAATAACTGGAACATCAACTCTGTCAAACGGTAACCGAATCATAACAATAACTTGAATAATAAGAGTTTTCCACCCCTGCTTCCAAATTGAGCTAGGCAGTTGAAATTTGATATGTAGATTGAGTAAAGATTCTGGATGTGTCTTTTTGAGATTATCCTCTAACAGCTCAAAAAAATTATTTTTTCGGGTGGGTTTTCCTATTTTTTGGAGTTTGTTCCTTGCATAACACCCCTCCAAATTGAGGTAGGTCTTACGTTAGATGTGCCTTATGAGGGTTACACCTATTTACTCCTATGTCCGCCTATACCCTTACCACTGTTTCAGAAAAAACACCCCAGAGCGCTTATTTTTTCACTTCATGAGTGGATATAAAAATCAGACCAACTTTTTTCTTTTGTTAATTTTCGACCATTTTGCTGATTTTGATCTATAACTAATGGTACCGATTTACTTTGGTAATTCTTTGGTGATATACTGTAATTTAACCAGTGATTTTTTTGTTATTTTACTCGCAGTTTGTCATAAAATTTAACTCAATTTTACCTATTTTTTAACGGTAATTGATCGTATTTACACTGATAATTTTTTACAATTTTGTCAGCGATTCGCAATCTTTAGCACAAATTTATGCGAAATTTCCTGTAATTTTACCCATTTATTTATTGCAATTTTTTTGACGATTTATTACGATTTTTTCAACAATTGACATCAGGATAATTTTAAAACTAATTAACCAGAGATTTAAAAGATTGAGTGTTTTAAGCAGGAAACAATTTCGCCGCAAAGCTCACTAATACCTACGACTAAGTGTGCGTTAAAACCGCGAACAAAATAAAAAAAACTCGAATAGTACGTCCGAATTTGTAATAAAAAAAAAAATTTAACCAAAACGAACGCATATGGTCAGTAAAACTTGCACGACACAAGTTTTTCTCACGAACAAACAATCAATTAACATCAAGAGCGTAAAACCAGCGGAGAGAGATGGAGCGAGAGAGAGAAAAAAAAACAAACAAAAGACCGTTATACTAAAACCAAGTAACCCTTTTACCGCTTTGCTTTTGTTTTACATTAAAGGACTAAAATGATTCATCAACACTAGAAATATACCGTAACGTAGCTGTAGGATACAAAACATTAACATCAGCGAACTCCATCAGTTGTACTCATATGTGACAAATATTAATTATGAATTCGATAAGGCACATGACGCTGATGACGACAACGTGTTGACCCTGACGTAGAACTGTTCATTTGTTAATATTTCAAACGTAAACGTCGACGCCACGACGCGACGCGACGCGTTTCCAAATGTCATCTCATTTACACAAACGGTTTATCATGTTGTATACGTAAGATTTAAATGAGAATTTCGAACGCAGATTTGGATTGGAAGCGCAGCAAAAAGAAACACATGCTTCTTGAGATAACCTTCATTTGCTTGTTGCGATGATAGATGAGATCGGCTGAACTTTGAATTAATAATATTATTGTAAACACTGATCTCGATTAAGAACAAAATTTTACCACAGACGAACAACTTTAACAAGTTTTTTCGGCATAATGGAAAGTAAACTCCTCAAGTGGCTTTTTACTTTACTAGGTCAAGTATTTAAACTACCGTAAAAAACATGAAGAAAAAAATTCATCGAGTATTTATAGGTCGATTGATTCTTATATGAAAAATATTTTAAACATTTTTTAGCATTTAATCTACCTACGTTGTGCAGGCAGAATAATTTGAATCTTCCTACGTTGGAAAAAAAAAGCATCACCTTGCAATGCTTTTTAAGCCTGATTTTCATGAAATATAGAAGATTTTCCAGTCGCCCAATTATGGAATGAAAAAAAGGAACCCATCGGGATGTTTTTTCTTCAATAGTAGTAGAGGTACAGGTACATCTTGGAGTGAATAGCTGAAATCCCCAAAAGGTGCATACAAGACCTATACTAAATCTGTATACCAAATTTCAACCCCTTAGATCAAGTTGGAGGGGAGTTACGTGAGAAATAAACTCAAGAATTAAGAAAACCCTACCAAAAAATGGCATTTACAGAGCTATGGGGGGGCAGAAGGGTAGCGTTGAAACCATCAATTGATACATCTAGAACCTATACTAAATCTACATACCAAATTTCAATTTTCCAGCTCAATTTGGAGTGGCATTATTGTAGGAACAAACTCAAATAATAAGAGAACCTGCCAAAAAATCAAATTTTGGGGCTGTAAGAGGTACAATGTGTCTAAAAAATTGAAATCCCCAGAAGGTACATCTATGGTTTCTATTCAGTCTACACATCAAATTTTAACTTCCTAGCACAATTTAGAGAGAAGATAGGTAAAAAACTTACATTTTTTAAGGTCAAAAGGGGAGGAATCCTCATATCTCCCTCCTAATTGACATGGGAGGCTGATTTCTGGATATGTTATACAATTTTTGATTCTCTATTGATTGGCACAAAAAAAATTTTGCCAATTTTTGTCCCTGAGCATCCCCTAATAATATTCTTCTACACAGCACTAGACTTATCAGAGGGTTCTCATCCTAAATTTATGAGCTTAGTTAATTTTTTATCAATTACTAGTTTTTCAACTTTTCATCTGATATGCTGCACTTCCTATCATCTAATAAACCTGAGACATATAATCCTAAGCCTGTGAGCATTCTTGCCCTTCTCTGCTACGGCGTAAGTACAAATTTCATCTGTGATGTTTTTTAACATTCAGAATTTTGGAGAATTATTCAGCATTTTTTAAATAACATTCAACTTTTTTGTCAAACATAATCCAACTGTTGATAGTCAAAATCTGTCAGCACTTCATTATCAACAGTTGATGATCAACAGTGGACTATCAAAAGTTGAGACCAACAATAGTGAACCATCACGATTTGGACTGTCAACTCCTGATGGTCCAGATCCATCATCGCTTCATTATTAGTGGATAATAGTCCAATGTTGTGCAATAGGAATAACAATAGGTGTCACTCCATTCATGGGCATTGTGACCATCCGTTGCGGAAGCTCCTGCTCGTGACTTTCCGAATGGAGTCAGCCCATCTTTTCAGGGAGCGTCATCTCTTCCCCTTAATCCTTCCACCTTTCCTTAAGTGAAGAAGGACTGCATGGCCTCTGCTCTTGTAACATGTCCAAATTATTCAGTGTGTGGCTCAATACCACAGATGACAGCCGCTTCTGCAGGCCGACTTCGCTTAGAATTGAGATATTTATCGTCTTTTCTGTCTATGACACACGTATCATTTGTCACCAACACCACATTTCTAGTGCATCAATTTTTCTCTGGTCTGCCTCACAAACTGACCAGGTCTCAAATGCATAAAGAAAGCCAGAAAATACCAGCGCGTTTACTAACTGGATTTTGAACGCTTTGCTTATAGTAGTCAGCTCAGATTTTTCTCAGGCGAGCCATCACAGCATGTGTAATCTATACTTAGTATCGGATTTCAGCTTCGCAGCTGCCTGTGTTTTCCACAATAGAATCAAGATATGTGAAGCGATTTACAACCTAGATTCCATTAACTTCCTGTTTCTCTGGATCATCATGATCTTCGTCTTTGCCTTATTAGGAATGGTTTTTTTGGCTCATCGTACTCATGAAGAGGCGTTATTAAACATATAAAAAAATCCTACTATTCTATCTAACCTTTTTAACAATCTTTTGTAGAGCTGTGGTCCTCTCAAGTGACCTTATTGCGAAATCGCAATTGAGGTATCAAAGAATACTGAAATTTTATGCTGATTACAAATATTATTCTTAAAATACCGACACTTGTTTTAAACCCCTAATTTTTGTTACCCAAAGAGCACAACCTGTTAAAAATAATCATTCGACCTCTGGCTAGGATTTTCATATCATCTAAAGCAAGTTGGTTCCCAAGGTATGAAAAGTCATCAGTAAAACTTTTAACTCCCTATTATAGGACAGGTCAGTGGAGAAGTAGGAGTCTAAAATTTTCACCAGGGACTTTTCAGACCTTGAAGACCAACTTGCGCCAGATAGTTTGAAAATTCCATCGGTGGCTGATTCACCATTCTTAACTGATCGTACCCTTTGGAAAATAACAGTTTTTTAGACCTTAGACCCCGAAAATTAAGGGTTTAAAAGAGTGTCAACATTTTAAGTAGATATTTGCAAACAGTATAAAATTTTAATGCTTTTTGATGCGTTACTTGCGATTTTAGGCCAATGTCACATGAGGGGGGGGGGGCAAGACTCCATAAAAAGCATTTAAATGTGAAAAGTGGGAGATGGAATAGCAGAATTTTTGAGGATTTTGGATATGTTTGATCACAAACCTTCACGAGTACAACAAACCAAAAAAAAAACGTTTCCTAACCATTTTCTACGAGTTTACTTCTTTATTCATGTTTTTCTAGTGCACCACTGTAAGCTGTTGAAAGTTGGCCATCAATAGTGGACCATCAAGATCCGGAATGTCAATGGTGGACCATCAACAATTGACCATCAATATCCAGACTACCAACATCGTGAATGTCAACTTGAAAGCTCGGAAAAAAAGATACAGAGTTTTTCAAAATTCTCTATGTTATCACTTCTCCAGTTCCAGCAGAAGTTCAAATTTCATCAGAAGTGACATTACTTTAAGAAAATTCGTGATTTCTTTTTAACATTGGGAATTTTGAAAATGCTTAGCATTTTTTTTTACGACACTCATCAAACATACTCCAGATGTTGGCGGTCTAGAGCATTGAACACTTGATCAGCTGCATCTGATGGTCAACAATGGACTGTCAAGAGTTCAACAAAAACAGTGGACTATCAAAATTCGGACTATTAACAGTTGACCATCAATACGTGGAGTATCAACATCTTGAATGTTAACTTGATGTTATCACCTCCTCAGTTCCAGCTGAAGTCCAAATTTCATCTGAAGTGACAACACTTAAAAAAAATTTGCGATTTTTTTTTAACATTGGGAATTTTGAAAATAGCTTGGCATTTTTTTCATAATATTGAACGTAATGCCACTGTTGACGACCCAGATGTTAACAGTCCATAACAATTGATCATAAATATCAGGCCATCAACATTCAGACCATCAAAATCTGAACAATCCTGATTTCGATGGTCCACTGTTGACAGAAATTTGCAAAATATACTATCAAACATCTTTCGATGTTAATATGTAACATTGTCAAAAATGGTCTTAATCATCTTCTAAAACCCCAAAACAGATTTTGCTCATATCCCCCTCGTCCGGCACAGTTCGATAGACTGTGATATCCTGGTTTTCATAAAAAATGTCACATTAAAAATCGGGCTAAAAAAACTCATGGAAAAGGCATGAAAAGCACATTGATTCGTAAATATGATGTTTTTTCATCCTGATCATTAACATCCCCCTACTCTCTTATACGTAAACTTTTCCCAATTGTATTTAAAAATCGTAAAAATTTACGCTTAAATATTTAAGGCGAGCTTGAGAAACTGTGGGGTAAAGTTTACGAGTTTGCTGAAAAAAAATGACAAGTTGTCGGTTTACGACTGGCTTACTGATATTTTATAATCGCTTTTCTCCAGGAGCGTGCTACATATAAGACTTGATCGTTTAGAGTAAAGAAAAAGTTAAGAGTATAGGATAAACTTATACTGTATATTTTTAAATTCTGCTCATAAAAGCCTCATTGGCGTTAACTATAACGAAACTCCTATGCACGAGAATTTTAAATTTTATTTTTATATTATTTACTATGTTGTTAGTAACATTGTAATAAGCAGGAAATCTTTATTTATGTAACTAAATCGTGCTCATGATAACTAAGTGGTAGTTTTTAAAAGCTTTTATTGTATAGTATTTAGATAATTTTTTTTTCTTCATCAGTTCGACGAGCTATATTTCCATCCAATTCGATAACACAAATCTTCAAGGGAATATGTTGCAGTTCTTTTTTTTTTTTTTTTTGTCCTTTAATAATAATACAGCGCGTATCATTTTGGCGTATTTCCTCAATCGCAAAATATTCACAATTATTCTAGCTGTCGTTTGAAATGCGCCGAGGAAGCAATTATCGGCAAAATATGGCCAATAAATTTTAAACGTAGAAACACACTAGGAGACATTACGCGGTTTGAAAATATGTTTAAATTTATTACTTACGTTTGTAGGTAGTTTGTTGCAGCAATGTACTATGTACCATGCATACTTCATATTTCTAATACACGTGAATAAACTGTCATAGTTTGCATTCCTTGAGGAAATTTACTTTTAACGAATAAGACTTATTTCACCAAAGTGACGTGCGTTCGCCAAAACAAAGCCATTTGGATTTTTTTTTTTTCAAAAGGAGAATTACGATTGTAAATAAACAATAGTCCGATACTAGGTATTTTATATTTATGATTACGAAACTATATTGCGGAAATTTTAATCATTTTAAGTTTTGGATTTAAGGGGAAGACCCCCCCCCCTCAGAAAGTTTTTTTGTGCATCATAAATATCTAACAAATAAAGAAATTTTTTTGAAATCAGTTAATTTTTTACAAAATGTTCAGAAAATTACAAAAATTGATAAAAATATTGAAATTTTAGTAACGTTTGGAACGAATCTGTTAAAAACCTTGATATTTTTTCTCGTAAACTGTACAAAACTGAAACTAAAACTTCGAGAAATGTACATTTTCTCTATTGAAAATCTAATTTTTTTCAAAATTTCGCCTTCGCTTCGCTCGGGCATTTATACATTTCCATTTCACAACAAAAAGTTCACTTTTAATCACCTCCTCTTCCCACAACAAAAACATTTTCAACCACCTGAAATGTGAATATTCATTCCATTTTTTCTTTCACTCATCATCGCCAAACCAATTCATCAAACTCCGCATATGAATGTAATCGTCCAAAGGCGAATGCAAGGAAGGTGTGTGTATTAACTAAATCAGTTTTAGGACCCTGAAAGATCTTTAAGACTATTCTTGAGCGTGTCAGATCAGGGTGCCGTCTACGAGGGTGTTTCAATTTTCTTTTACAAATGTTGCAGGGGGATGGTGAGAAAAAGTTGCGAAATGACGTCAATGAACGTGGTAAAAATTTTATGTCCCTAACTTAACCTTTACCCATACCCCTTTTGGTTTAAAATTTCGAGATTTAAATAAAAAATCAAAAAGAATTTTTCATTTTTTGTCGATTTTTATTTTCACGATTTTTTTTTTTTTGCTTTTTCAGGACATCCAAAATCATGTTTATAAGTTGTAAAAAATCGTAAATTTTGAATTTTTTTGAAGTAAAAAATCAAAACAAAAAATCCCGCTAGTTCTTATGTCATCAGAAAAGATGAATTATCCTGGAAAAATTCAAAATGAATAATTTCTTCCATTTTTAAACAGGATTTTGGAACCCCGAAAAGCAAAAAAATCAATAATTTTTTTTTGATCTCATGTGATTTACGATTAAAGGTTCACGTTTTTTCTCTACCCCCCCCCCCCACTTTTGGAAAAAAATAAATTGAAACGTACTGGTGTTTCTTATGGTGGATTAAATTTCGCACTTTTTGGAAATCTGTTAACGGTGGGGGTCACAATACTTGCAAAATGACCTCAAAGTGATGTAGCAAAACTTTAATACTTCAAACTTGATTTTTTCAACTTGTAAAACCGACTCAAAGTTCAAAAATTTTCAAACAATCGAAAAACAAAATTTCTTGAAAATTTTTTCCAAAAATGGAATTAGGTATTACACATATTTATACCCAAAATTATCAATGTTGGCGAATTATCAACATTCCCCTTTTTCTTAAGGGTTTTTAAAAAATGTAATTTTTTGCATTTTTTCAAGATTTTTTGAAAAACCAGGGAGGAAATTTGTTTACAAGAAACAAATGGGTGTAAGACATCAATATATCAATTTTAGATGATTAAATCGTAATATTTCAAGTTTACCTTCCGTAGCCAATGTTTCAGGGGTGCTCAAAAATGGTCATTTTTCATGTCTTTTAAACAATATTAAAAAAATTCTATCGAATGAGACATATTTCATTTATTTTCGACCCTGAAAACCAATTTTTCATTTTTCCCTTTTTTTTGAGCTATTTTTACATGTGCTCTGAAAAAATTCTGATATACAGCTGGTTCTTGCCTTTACACATTATAAATAGTTCCAATTTTGTGGCATGAACACGCTTTTATGAATTCCTTAATGAATAATGTTTGTTTTTTCACCATCGCAGCGGTTGGGAGAAAGGTGGAGAGGAGTTGTTCTATGCTCGAAAAAATTTTTTTGTAGACCTAATTTTCAAAATTTGAGAACAGTGCTAAATCACCTACCATAACCATAGGTTGAGGTAATTTTCACGAGGAAAAATGCTAGAGTAGGGGGACCATCGTCCCCTTATACTTAGACCACTAGTAGAAGGTTAAAATTTGTTATGTAGATAGATTTTATGCATCACAATGCATTTTATCCACATACTTAATGGACTTATTTATGTTAACGAGCTCGTGAAAAAAAACCACACATGAGAAGAATAAGGTAAGTATTACTAGACTACTTTGAGAAAAATTTGGATATTTGTTCTAAAATTACGACGATTCATCTTTGAAATTCGAGGAAAGAATGAACAGGCGCCAGATCTGTTTTTCAGTCTAAATGTACAAACGTACGAATGGTATTTACTCGGCCAATTCATTTTAAAAGTTTCTAAAGACTGATATTTTTTTCCTTTTCATTTGAAACCAGAGTAAGAAACACGACATATTATACCTACGACGATTATATGTTCTATAGCTTGTATATGGCCTCTCCTACGATCTCTAATCTCTGTCAAAAAAGGAAATAAAAAGATTGCAATTCGGAAAATGTAAACATTAAATAAAAAAGCTGCGATTTGTTCGTGTGTTTTAAAAACCACCTACAATCATTTTAGCTACAGTCGTTGGTTTTTTTAAAAGATTAAAAATGAAATATATGTCATATTAACCCCCGCAAAGAGGATACTCAGTGTCCCTACATCAACATGTAACGTTTACTCGGAGAATTAACCTGAAAAGGGGCCGTCCTATTTTCTTTCTCCCCCTTCCCCCACTGTAAAATTAACCTGTTTGGTATGTTTTTGATTTTAAAAGTTGTGCATTATTTTTTAACAACGAAAGATGTTTAATAACTATAATAAATTTCAGCGTCCATAGTTGACTGTCAACAGTGGACTATCAAAATACGAACAATCAAAATCCGGATTGTTCAGATTTTGATGACCTGGATGTCGATGGGCTGACATTGATAGTCAATTGTTCTGGGCTGTTGACATCTGAACAGTTAACAGTTGTATTATGTTCCACAAAAAATGTGAATGTTAAGAAAAAAATGCTAAGCAATTTTTAAAATCCCTAATGTTGAAAAGAAGTCACGATTTTTTTTAAAATTTATGTCACTTCAGATGAAATTTGGACTTTTACTGGAACTGGAGAAGTAATAACATGAAGGAGAATTTTGAAAATTAGCTTAATTTTTTTCCCAGCATTCAAGTTGACATTCAAGATGTTGGCAGTCCGGATATTGATTGTCTGTCCTCTATAGACAGTCCGAATCTTGATGGTCCACTACTTATAGTCAACCCTTCATAGTCCACAGTAGTGCAATAGAAAAACATGAACAAAGAGGTGAACCCGGACAAAATGCTCAGGGAAGTTTTTTTTGGCGCATCGTACTCGTGAAGTTGCGTTATCAAACTTACCCAAAATCCTCAAAAATCCTGCTATTCCATCTCCCACTTTTAAATGATTTTCATGGAGCTCTGTCTCTCACCCTGAAAATTTTCTTCGCTTTTTTCCCCTAGCATTCAAGTTGACATTCAAGATGTTGGTAGTCCGGATATTGATGGTCCACTACTGATAGTCCACTATTAACGAACAACACTTGATAGTTCACAATTGACCATCAAGAGTTGACGGTCTAAATTTTGATAGTCCACTATCGTTGTCAATTTTTGACAATTCACTGTTGACCATAAACTACTAACGATCAAGTGTTAATAGATCTGTACCATCAACAGTTGAATTATGTTTGAGAAAAAAGTTGAGCATTTGAAAAAAATGCTAAGCAATTTTTCATAGCTTATACTGGAGCAGAAGGGAGTAAAATGCTCACAGGCTTAGGATCATATGCCTCTGGTTCATCAGATGATATGTAGTTGAATTACACCAGTTTCATTCCATGTCAAAATGATCTAAAAGTAACTCAGGTCTATCGGTTTTGCTCAATTTTTTTTTGTAAGTTTCTCTCAGTGGTCTGGTGCAAAAAATCATTATCATTTCAGCCTTAATGCTTTATGGGAATAGAGGGTGGCTCTTACAATTTTTGAATTAGGATAAATCTGTTCACGCAATTTTGTTGGTAATTTAATAGAGATTCAAAATTGGTGTTAAAAATTTTGAAAGATTAAATTAGCACAATTGAGATCAAAGCTCAACTTTTCGTAATGAGTGAAAAGGGTTGAAAATTATTATTTAAAAATTTTAAAAAATTACTGCGTTTAGGAACAAAGTTAAGCAACGTTATGGGTAAAAAACCTGTTTTTGGGGCACAAATGGGGGTATTGGAGAAGAAGCACTAGTCCAGTTGAGTATGATGATCTATAATTCTTGGCTGTAAATTACTTTTTTTTATTAACGTGTCTGTACTGTGACAAAGGCCAGGGGCACGGTTGGTTAAAAGGTTGCTGTTGACCTAGCAGCTTGCTAGAGCGAAGAAATTTAAAAAGGTTGGCTACAGTTTCTGGATCATCCCTTGGTAAGTCTGATAACTTAAATTTGTTTCTCAAGTCACGATATTTCAAACAGTCTAATAAGATAAGATGGATTGTGATTTGGATTGAGCAGGAGGTGCAAAAAGGAAGGTTTTTTCCACGAGGTTGGCATGAGTAAGTTTGGAATGACTGGAACGCATTCTGCATAGAGCTGTTTCTTCTTGACGATTGTTTTGGTACGAGGTGGGCCAAAAATCAGTCGAATGTTTGATGGATCTGAATTTGTTTGATGTGTCGGTGCTGCTCCAGATGTCAGTCCTTCCGGAGCACAGGTGCTTGTACACAACAGATCTGAAGTCAGAGCTGCGGACAGGTACCTACATTTGGTCTGGCCTAAATGAAACTGCTTTTTTGACGATTTTGCCTATTGATTTATTTCCTTCTATATCGCTGTGTCTTGGAATCCAGGCTAATGCAACATTACCAGGAGGAAGTTATGGATGATTTCCTTGGCTGGAGGAGGATATTGTGTAAGATGATGAGGGTTTAATAGGCAGTGAAGTGCACTAGCTGAATCTGTGAGAATCAGAACTTTATCTTGTATTTTTGAAGTTTGTTGAACTGCTAGTTTGATTGCGAATAATTCTACTGAAAATTTTTCCGTTATTTGGTCATTTTTTGCACTAATTTTACTAGACTGATAGATAAAAAAAATGGAGAAAAAAATTATACCAGTTACGTTTAAAATATCGAAACTTACATTCCCTCGTACTAAGTATTTTCTGAACTTTGAAACAGCATCGACTGTTAGGAAAAAGGAAAGTAGGACAAAATTTTTTTTATTTCAATTACATATTTCTCTTTGGAATAATACATATTTCAGCAGTACTCCACCAATGCTCGGAAAAAAATATAAAATTTCGAATCCTACAACACGTTACCATGTTTAAATTGGTACATTAAAAATTTAAAACATCCGAGATACGACAATATATTTTTTCTCATTTGTTTGGAAATTTTAAGACGTTTATTTCGGCTCATTTGATCTTCATTAAGTTAAATTTAATTTCGAAAAGTGTCTCGCCTCTATTGTAACTTTTAATCGATCGCCTAATTACGGTCGTTGAAAAAATTCGCAACTTTTTCGAATCGTTCTGAAAGGTCACTACAAAAAAAATACATCATTCGGACGAGCGGTGCTAATTTTTGTGACATTATCGACGCTGTCAACATCGAACGTAATACATCAGACGACCAGGTATACAATTCTATTAGCATACACTCGTCAGTCTGCTCTGCCAATTCGCTCACAATCCTCACTTAATCCATCAATTGAGAATCGATCAAACGACACCGAACATTATGCATACAACTGTTGGTTGGAAAATTCCATCGCAGATGGGCAATTTATTCGACACAAATCCTTCGGCAGACCTTGCTGTAGGGCGGGGGTGTTGCGAATTCTGCACGATTAGGTAGGTAGGTAGGTAGGTAAGAGGCACGGTACGTGGGCGTAAATGAAAAAATTCAATTATCCGTAATGCTTTATCCACCAAATTCGTGTTTAGGTTTGGAAATATGCCACATCGAATAATACAAAAAGGCTAGCGAAAAAAAATCCCCATCGTTGACTATCAACAAACATATACCTACCATACCGTACCATAGCCGTACGTACGTCGCGGTCTAAACGTCGAAAAATCGTTTCGCAAATATCATATAACGTTGACGATAACGTTAAACGTTTCACCATAAGGCTTCGTCATGTCCAAACAATGAAACCATTACGCGCTGCCATGGGCGAGAATGGGGGATGATGGCCAGAAACGAGAGAGTCGTTTTATGACACACATATTCATACACGAGAGCTAATTTGTAATTCGCCCAGCTGCTTTTTACAAACACGTTAAGTGGTCACCAACTGTACTTAAAAATTACTTTAGCCTTTTCTTTCGCCTGCGTTCGTCTTTCGTTCTGTTTTCCAACCATCATCAGTAGAAAACATCAAAACGTTATACGACAAAAAAGCGTCTCATCGTATTCGATTAAACTACTCCACGTAGATATATAACGCCGACGAAGCAATTTAAAACGGCAACAATCATCCGACATGGTGAACCGAATCAGCAAAAATTTACCACATTTTCACGATTAACAATTCGATTTGTCAAAAAAGTTCGCAAACAGCTATATCCAGACTACCAAGAATGGCGAGTTAATAAAAATTCGCTCGTAATATAATTTGGCG
Source organism: Ferrisia virgata (assembly GCA_900060175.1). Classification (NCBI taxonomy): domain Eukaryota; kingdom Metazoa; phylum Arthropoda; class Insecta; order Hemiptera; family Pseudococcidae; genus Ferrisia; species Ferrisia virgata. Next base: position 13,305 of record FIZR01009009.1, read on the forward strand.
TAGCTCGTAGCTCGTAGTAGCTCGAATTTCGCGATATAAATTTCATAGCGGTAAGTTACCCCTATATTTTTTTTTTCTTTTTTCGCGCGTATAGTTTTTTTCCTCTCGTTTGATTGATGCCATTAAAATGAGTATAACCGTAAAATCATTCCGCATTGACACCGACGTTGAGATTTTTTTATTATCGTTGTCATCAGAACGTACTGGAGCGAGAAAAAATAAAGAGTATAATATAAAATGTTGGCCGAGGAAAAAAGCACCCGAACTTGATACCTAATTGCTTTATGTGTGTGCGTGTGTGTGCGTGTGTACGAAGAAAAAGAAAACTTTCAATAGAAAAATTCCGAGTCGTTATAGATTTTATAGGCGTCAGATTTGGAATTACATCGTTACATGCGGCAGAGTCGAGTGCTTTGTCGTTGTACCACGTCGAATATATACACATAGGGTATAGGAAAAATGCTTTTATATGTGTTAGAAAACTTACCGAGCTACCATTGTTATGCATGACGTGAAAATAACCACAATTATAACGACGAAAAGAATTAATAATACGACATCCAACGATAAGTCATCCCAAAAACCTGAAAATTAATTATTTTATCGTTTCAGCATTGAAATCTATTTTTTTATTATTATTATTATTTTTTCAGAATTTATTACTTTTTGTAAGTCTGTGGGTACTTACTATAATATGGTGTCTCATCGCACATTATTTTATTACATTTTGAAGAATCTTGCGTCGCTTGTCTTTGCATGATTATTTTCTGACTAAACCAGTTCGTAGAATCTTCAATTGACGACGTTATTTGAAAATAAACATCATTTGTACAATTATCACAACTGAAAAAAATTCCAAACGAAGGACAAAAAAAAATACTATAAATTTGTTACATAGCCGCAGAGAAAATTACATAAATGCGTAAATTATACCTGGTAATCTGCCTGCTGACTTTATGAAGGTATAAAACCTCTCGAGTAGAACCATTGGTTATATCAGAAAGCAGAAAACAATCATTAGACAATTTGTTTCCCGAACTTCTGGTAAAATTCACAGATACTTTGTTTCTAATTAAATTACTCGACGTTTTCATCAGTCCCATGAACGAATCCTGAAAATGAAAAATATCTCATATTGTACGATGCATTTGATCTAGGTAAATTATTTTTTAAAATCATAATTAAAATCACATGTCAATGAATAGGCCATCAAGGGGAATAGAAACCCATTCCCCCATATTTCTTTTAGTCTGTAGTATTCTTGTTCATTTCAAGATATCGACTAGTGAAGTCCTTTGTGAAGTAAATTTCCTTGATATCTCAACTGATGTCCATCCAACCACATTTCCCAGTCTTTAGAGTCTGTTTCTTCACTTTTTCACAAAGGCATGCTCAACTATTGGGGAGAAGGGATGTGCCAAATTGATTAAATGGCCCCTCTATTTCTAACACTCTCCCTTCCAGTTTTTCATTTCATCCTATTGCTATACCGTGAATGAAGGACAAAATTCGATCCATCATATTGAACGATGTTTAATAGAGCATTCTAAAGTTTAGCCGTCAACGTTTGACAATCAACAGGTGACCATGAAAATCTGGACTGTCAGAATCCAGATTGTTCAGATTTTGATGGCCTGGATGTTGATGACCTGGCGTTGATGGTCAAATGTTCTGGGCTGTTAATATCTGGATCATAGAACAGTGGGATTATGTTCGACAAAAAAGTTAGGTGTCGTGAAAAAAATGCTGAGCAATCTTCAAAATTCCTAATGTTAAAAACAAATCACACATTTTTTAAAAGTTATGTCACTACAGATGAAATTTAGACTTCTGCTGGAACCATAGAAGTGATAACATGAAGAATTTTGAAAATTTGTTTAGATTTTTTTTCTTAACATCTAAAATGATGTTCAAGATGTCGGTAGTTCAGATATTGATGGTCAACGGTTGACAGTCCACAATTGACTATCAACTATTGATGGTTAAGTGTTGGTGGATTTGAACTGTCAAGAGTTCACAGTCCAAATCTTGACGATGCAGGTGTTGGTCAACTTGACAAGGGCCCTACACCATTTTTAAAGGGTGTAAATGGTGTAATGTAGTTAACATCGAAAGGTATTCAATAGCGCATTCCAGAAAAATCGTCAACCATTGACCATCAACGATTGAGCGTCAGCGATTGACTGTCATCATTAGGTGGCATTAGTGGCCCATCAATAGTGTGACGTCATCATTGGACTGACATCAGTGAGCTTATTTTATAAAGGATTGATTTTATGATTTCAAGTTGAAATGTTAAGGAAAATGAAGGCTAGATGTTAACAGCCTAGAACAGTTGACGATCAATGTTTAGGCCAAGAACATCCAAGTCATTGAAATCTGAATAATCCAAATTTCGACTATCCTGATTTTAATGGTCCACTGATAATGGTTAATTGATGTTAATATATTTTTCAATTGTCAGGCTTTGAATTTTGAAAAAACTACCTGTGTGTTGGAATGGATTCCAATAGGCGAGGATAAAATTTTCAGCTGCAGTAGTTCATATCCGTCTGTTCTGGATTATTTTTAAAATCCTGGAGAAGTCAAAACTTTTGCTGGAGGGTCTAAAATAGCTGGAGAATGCGACAGATCGATTCGTAAGGTCGATATTATCGGGTGTACTAATTTTCGTTGAAAAACGTTCGCTCGTTTTCAGATTTAAAATTTTTCAATTACTTCTTTATTTTTCCATTATAAAATCAGCGCAGAAGAAATTTTTCCAACTGTCCGACTGGAAATTCCACAAAAAAACTACTTTAATCTCTTAGAAAGGGTCCCAATAGGCGAGGCTAAAATTTTTAGCTGCTGAAGTTCATACCTGGCTGTTGTGGATGGAACATTTCAAAAATCACAGAGCAATCAATTTTCCACTGGGAGGTTCAGGTTGAGTAGCAGCCAAACTTTTGTTAAATAAGTAAATAACTCGACCTATTTAACACAAAATTTTCTAAAATCCTAGGGGAAAAACATTTCTGGAGCCTCCAAAATACTTGGGAAATAGAATAGATTGATTTGCGTGATCATTTTAGATAGGAATCCAATTTTTTTGGCTATAACTTCAATGGATCATATGTTGTGAGATATTTTATCATTGCTACATTTATTCATCACCTACCGGTACAAATTTTCAACAATTCACCGAAAATCTAATCATAAACTTCAGCAGTTGAAAATGTAGTTTCGGAGGTTTTTTGATATGCTTTTTTCATGTACCTAATTTTTCGTTCAAATTGAAGTCTGAAAGTTCCCATTTAAGCTAGGAGTTGTAAATGGTATGTGGACTTGGTAGAAGTCTTAATGTGCCTTTTGAGGGTCTCGACTTTTCAGCTTCATTGTACCTCGTCACAGTTCGAAAAATCTGGTTTTTTGGTTGGGTTTTCTTAATTTTTGAGCTTGTTTCTCGCATAACTTCCCTCCAAATCGAGAAATTTCAGATATTTGAATTGGGTCATTCTCATTTCTAAGTGTACTTGCTTAAATCATTTGTAAAACAGAACTACTAAGATCACTAAGATTTCCATCTGTATCAATGTGGCATCCGAGTAGTTGAGCATACCATTCCAGGGCAAATGGAATAAATACAGTGTATTAGGGGTTAGAATTAAAGCCTTTCAAAATGTAACTATGCATCACTTTTAATATACACGTAAAAACGCTTGCATAACTTGTAGGTTGCAGGAATCAAGCTATAATATTTTTTTCTTTTTTTTTTAAATTTTCTAACAAAAAAAAAAGAAAAACTAAACATTCTACTTAGCATATCACATTTTTTTGCAACACATCTTTCTGTCAAAGAATTTTAGATTTGAAAAAGTCATTGAATTCACTGGGAATGAAAGGACCATTTTGGAAATTCAATAGGTAGCTTATTGTAATAATATGTCGAAATAAAATTACATTTTTCTGTTTTTTTTTTTTAGAAAATTACTGGGTATCTGTTTGATTTTAGTCCTCTTCGGGAATTTTTCTCATGATATGTAGGTTGGTATTTCTGAATGGAGTAAAAATAGACGGTTATTGACTGTTTTCAATTTTGAAATACATGGTTCTCTTGTTCATAAAATTTTTTGCCCAGACTTACTCAAGACTTCTCCGCTAGGAGCACTGTTCACCAATTCCTGTTCAACTTGTTCACAATTTTGATTGGTCAAGATCTCAGACGTAGATTCTTTCAGATTTTTATCCAGAGAAAGGATAACTTCTGACCAATGACAAGTGAGCCAGAATTAGTGAGCAACGTGCCTACACAGAAAAGCAAGCACAATTCTAAACCATAATCCTTTTACTCCTGAGAGCGAAAGATTTCCATTTTGATATTTCAGTGTCTATAGGGCTTTCTTATCAGGAAGATGAATTATGTTTTTTAAACTTACATGTTGCCAACCTATATGATGCGAGGAAAATTCCCAAGAAGGGACCAGAATCAAACAGATACCTCGTATGTCAGAAATATTACAGACCAACATATGACGAGACTTTCGAACTTTAAAAATTTACATTTATTTTTTCCCAAGAACTGCAGAATTAGAATCTTAATTTTAACGTTTCTCATTTCATTGGCTTGAGTATAAATTTGAAACCGTTTATCAATCTTAAATTATTTTCTCTTTAACCTCACTACACGAAGGGGGGGGGGCAAAAGTGCTCAATTTACTCCATAAAGAGTACGTGCTGTAAATTGAAAACAATCAATATTCGTGCATTACCAATATACACGTATATAAAGGCAAATTGCTTTTAGCTCTAGAGATGAGTTTATTCACGCGTATGGCGAATAACTCAAGTATCGCTATAGGAAAACGTACCATGGTAACTAAGTTACAATTGCAAAGTATTTGTACGAAAGAACGAAAGAGAAAAAAAACCGTAGGTATTACCTTTAGCTCAATGTAGTATAAATCAAAATGCAAAAAAATCTTACCTTCGATAAATGGTACGTATAATGCGGCGACAATAGCAACAATAAATGCTTCATCGATTCCAATTCGTTGGTGAAATTTTGAAGGTTATTACGTCGATATTGTAAAAACGGCGATTTAAGTACGTTTAACTTGAATTCTTCAAAATCGCTAATATTCTTGTATCGTACAATTTGCTCTTCATTAGTGTCGCTTCGATTGTACCTCAGCTCATCTTGACTAGTCGTATTGAAGTTATTTACATGCGAGTTTAAAATATCAGTCTTATCGATGTACCTTTTATAGGTATTATTGTAAAAACTCTGATTACTATTGCTAAAATTTTCTTCGTAGTTGCTATCGTAATTGGTCATTTGATATAAACGATTATCGAGCATAAAGTTACGCTCAAACGTGTATTGATAAAAATAAAAACTGGAAGACAGTCGCATAATTAACACTGGTACGAAGGTTTGTAGCTCGCCGAGAACTCGTAAAATTTTCCAAAATACCAACGAGTGTTCGGGAACGCATAATATTAACGCTGAAACATATAAAGATTAATATTAAAAAAAAAAAAAGTGTGAAAAATTTAATTAACCGAAATTATATTTTTCTTACTTAAATATAGCTCACGAGGTTCTCCATTAGATAATAAATAAGGTTTAACTAAATTAATATTCGTTGCGAAAATTACCAAGATTTTTTTCACCCTTTTTCTTTATTTTGTATAGTTTTTTTTTTTTTTCAAATTTCTAACGTGCGTAAGAAAAAAGGGAAAAATTTTTTCGCATTTAAATTCATCTTTACCTACTTACTCTTATTAAACGAATAATTTGAGTAAAGAAAATATGCAAATTTTACCGAGATTTTATCGAAGTTGAGCTTATATTACTATAAAATCTTATAAAAAATTTCACCTTATCAATGAAGGAATTTCAAGAATTTTTATCAAGCCAGAAGTCACATTTGTTTCAATTTTCATTCCTTCCAGACTCTGTAGAATTTCTGAAAGTACTTACTTTAAATTTCCTTCCAAAATCATTCTCATTTTTGCGCATATGTTTAAAGTTGAAAGTATCTCGACAAAACTGAAGAAATCAAAAAATTTCTAAGAATAAAATTACTATTTTAGATCTGACATTCCTTCAAGTGGATAAAAAGAACATCTTGGTTTATAAAACAGTAGGTTGAAATATGCTGATTCCTGTTTTAGTAAAATGATAAATAAGAGAGTTGATTTTACTTTAGTTAGGTACCCACTGGAAAATTTTGAGCTCAAACCAAGAAAGCTTACAGGATTAAAATTTTAGTTGTTTCATTTACCGATAGTTCTATGTGATTTTTCATTCTTTCTCAATTCTTTAGATGGTATAAAATTATAGGTATGAATTATTTGAAGCACACAGATTGAATTTGTATTCTTTAGGCAAATTTAATTTTTGTACCTGAACTTTGATCCTCACTAAAAGCCACTTTTCATCGGAAAAAAATATCGTTTCAAAATCATCAAAAAATTTACCAACGAGTATGCCAACGCATCTGTTGAGGTTTGGTGAAAAAAAAAATCATTCAACTTAGATTCTGACCCAACTTATGCAGGCAACTGACTTTGACTGTTGAAAATCTACCAGCTCAAAGAAGAAATAGAGCTATAGGTAGAGTACCTAACGAACATTAGAGAAAGAACATCGCTACTTTTGCATAGCTGTTCGCTAAGACAAACAGAGCTGATTGCCACGATAAATTGAGTGTTTGCATCGACAAAAAAATCTGACAGAGTTGAGCTCTTTACTAAGACAAACAAAGCTGTTTGCTAAGACGAATGGAGTTGTTTGCTTCGACAAAAAAATCTAACAAAGTTGAGCTGGTTTGCCAAATCAAACAGAGCTGTTTGCTACAACAAACAGAGCTGTTGGCTATGATAAACAAATCTGTTTGCCACGATAAACTGATTGTTTGTTTTGACAAAAAAATCTGACAGAATTGAGCTGTTTGCTACGATATACAGAGCTCTCGCTATGACAAATAGAGCTATTGCTATAACAAACAGAGCTTTTTGTCACAACAAAGCGAGCTGTCTGTCTAGACAAAAAAAAGCTGTTTGCCACAACAAACTGAGTGTGTGCTTCGACAAAAAAATCTGACAGAGCTGAGCTGTTTGCTAAGACATACAAAGCTCTTGCTATGACAAATAGAGCTATTGCTATAACAAACAGAGCTGTTTGCCACAACAAATAAAGGTCTTTACACAACAAACAGAGTTGTTTGCTACGATAAATGTAGCTGTTTGCTAGTACAAACAGAGCTGTGGGCTATGACAAACAGATATGTTGGCTTTGATAAACGGAGCTTTTTACTAAGATAAACGAAGTTGTTTGCTCAGACAAATGGAGCTGTGGGCTATGACAAACAGATATGTTGGCTTTGATAAACGGAGGTTTTTACTAAGATAAACGAAGTTGTTTGCTCAGACAAATGGAGCTGTTTGCTTCGACAAACAAAGCTGTTTGCTACAATGAAGCAAGCTGTTTGTGAGAAACTCACCAAAGGCATATTTAAGGCATTTGTTAAACGTACATACAATACATACATGCCAAATTTCAATCCCCCTACCTGAATCTGGAGAAAAAATATGGATGAATCAGCCTCTTTTTAGCAACAAAAAGGAAAATACTAACTCATTTCTCGCCTCCTGATTAACGTAGCCTACTGATTTGTGGATATGTTATTCTTTTTGTTTCTCTATCGATTGTTTTAAAAACGAACAATTTTTTCACTTTTAGGCCCTCAGCACCTCGTCTATGATTGAATTTTGACTCAAGGTCATTCCCACTCAAAAATGTCAAATCCGACGCCAGTCTAAACCTACTGGCCAAGTTTGGCTGATTTTAGCTGGTACCGCGAGCTGAGCAAACTATTTTCATTTATGGTGGGGGAGAGGGGTAGTAAAAAATTAACAGAATAAATATCTGATATGGCTAAAAGTAGTCTCATAGGACTCAATGAATTTAGATGATACTTTCCCCTCCACCCATCATAGTTCAATAGTATGTAATAACCTGGGTTTCTTTAATTATACGAGGACATCGACATGGGAAATCAGACCAGAAAGTATCACAATGCGTCGCTATTTGAGCCTAATTTTTGTCAAATAAAGGAAGCGAGAGAATTGTTTCAATCATGAAATTTTTCTTAACCAGTGTTAGGGTCGGTAGAAGTAGAAGTGGACATTGTAACGAATATCTGAAACCTGTGAAAAGTAGATAGGATACATCTACACTTCCTGCCAAATCTATATACCAAATGTTAATCCGTACTGCTCGAATTGTTTCATTCGCGAACAAGTCATCTCTTATCACTAGCTGAAAGAGAGAAAATGAGAGATCGATATCAGTTGATATCCTTTCTTGAAATCCTATATTCCGGTCATTTGTGTTTTTCGAAGTTTTTGAAGCGTTTAGTAAGGTATTTAATTGATTTTTTTTTTAATGACACTTCAAAAATTTCAAAAAATATGAATAACCGGAATATAAGATTTCAAAAATGTACACTAATCTCCCATTTCCCTCTTCTGGCTAGTGATAAGAGATGGCCCGCAGGGGATACATGAGGGAAATAACCTTCCCTCAAGGTTAAAAAGGGGAGAAAAGCCTCATAAGGCTGAATTTTGGAAGCGATATAAATCTTTTAATCCACTATTACATGGCACAATAATAAATAAGTTTCTCAATTTGTGACCCCCAGCACCCCCTCTCCCAAATTTGGACATTACTGAATTTTGAACTAAGGTCATCACCACTCATATATATATATATAAAACCTGCTGCCAATTTAAGCCCATTATCCGAATTTGAACGATTTTGGTTCGCATCGAGCAGAGTTAATAATTTTTGTTTTTTAGGAAAAAATAAAAATAAATACTGACATTCCCAAAAATGGCCGAATGATCTTTTATGACTTCAATGCGGATTATTTTTTTAATGTATCCATCTCACCTGCATGCGGACAAGTCGATAGTTTATTGTATCGAGCTTTTCATTGACAATGTGACGGAAAAAATCCAACTAATTATACTTTCCACTCAAATCAAAATTCAAAAGTATTGTAGCTCAAGCGAATGTCATTCTATTCAAAAAAAAACAAAAGAATTATTCTAGAGCGTTTTATTTCTTTGATCGATGCGTGAGTGCTATTTGTCTTATATCATAAGTTGCTGTCTTTATTATTGTTTATTAAGGTATATTTAATGATATAATTTTACTAGTGCGAAATTGGTAAACTCGTAGATGTACCTAATACCCACCTACAACAGAATAATAAATCTATTCGAAGCAATAAGAAACGTCAAATAAGAACAGCTGTAGGAACGTAACGATGACACGATGTTCGGTGAAACGTACGTAAAATGCAATTCACGTGCAATAGGTAAACCGTATGAAAATTACCCTTCAAAATGGATGAATTTTCAATTACCTGCATTCTGTCTTACACCTGTATCTGGCAGATGAAATACCTATCTACTTGTACAACGAAAATTATTCGTGAAACATCCCTTTTACAATCCATGAAAATAACTAGCTCCAGGCAAATGAAATAGACCTACAGATAAGTATAAATGGAAAAGCAGTATTTTTTATGCTTGAAGAACAGAATTTAACACCCACTGACCATAAAGTAGTTCATACTTCAGTAGTACATCTCATCTATGTATCTCTGAGCGTAAAATGTTCTGAACAGATGTAAGTTAACTTGTACAAAATGTTCTCAAGTTCATGGCCACGTACTCGTATTTACATCATTTTTAATTATATTACACGTACTTAGAGCTGTTAAATTCGTAGACAAGAGAAAAAAATGCATCATTTTGTACGTCGCCTTTTGAATTGAAATATACCTTATGTACTGATATTTGCCTTTTTGTAGCACGTTGTACGTTGACCTCAGCCAGTAAAGCTTATACTTTATGAACCATAAAGGAAAACTCTCACGTGTACTTTATACTTATTTATATTCAATGTTGAAAAGGGGGAAAAAAATACGAAGCAAACGTGATAACGCAACAGTTATTGCTGTAACTTTATCGCGAAAATATTTTTCTTTATCACAATTTAATCGTTTTCGAATAGAATGGCGAAAGTATAACGATATGTTGGTTAAATGTGTTGACCTTTCTTTTGTAGGTGGGGGGGGGGGTGAATAGGTATACATTGCACACCATGTCTACGTTTCGTGTAGCAATGAATGAATAACCGATATAAATTTTTTCACGTGTAACAAATGCGTACAACTTTTTTACTCTCGAGTGGATGCGATTTTAATAAATTGAGACACATCTTTTGAAAATTTACTGAAATATAAAATGGTTTGGCAGGAATTTCGGCACAATTTAAAGATTATATTTCACCTTAGATGAGTCGAGCTTTGCTTAGATAGCACTTTTTGATTATAAAGGATGCGTACAGTCGAGATGGATGAACTGAGTCTGTCTGCGTGTAGATTTTCAAAATTATCATAGAACATGGCGTGGAGCGTTTCAAAAAAAATTTCGAGTGCAAGAGTAGTTCCCCCACCATCTCAACTAGTGATTCAAACTGTATTTTATGTGTTATGATGGGCACTGCGCGCTCCATCAAAGGTGAAAAAAATTTCTATCCAATGTAAAAGGTGTCCTCAAAAATACAAAATATATTTATCCCTGAAGAAAATGAAAGGAATTGGTTTGTTTTTGTTTATTTTCTAACAGAACGTATTCTTCACTCTTTGTTTTCTTTTTTCTTTTTTTTAAATTTTTCATCTTTGAAACCGGTTCAGTCGTTTAAAACTGTAAATAAAAAATTCCTACAAAATTGAACCATTCATAACAATTTTTACTATACAATATTTTTTCCACCTTTCAATGCTGAAGAAATGTACTCTGACTAGAAAACATCATAAATTGCCCAAACGGGAAAGGGAAGGAGGGATATGAACCCCCTTGAGACCGTTAGCACTACATTAAAAAAAAAATAGGACCTAACCCAACCACACAGAAAAATGTGTTGATGAAAAGTAGCCTCAGTGGTAACCCTTGACCAACCCAAGTACCACACCACTAAAATTTCAACTGACAGTTTTGAGTTCAGCTCCCACAATGAAAATTCCAGGTTTAAAAATTTTTAATATTACAATTGAAAATACTTTCAAAAAGTAATGGAATATGTCCCTGGTATGCTTGAATGAAAACGAAGAAAAATGATTATGTGCACTTGTTGCCTACCGCCAATATTGAAGGGGTTATAGGTCGATTTTAAACTATTATGACTAATAACCTCATTCAAAATTGGTGATAGGCAACGAAAGCACATAACTGTTTTTATCTGTTCTAACTCGAGCATGCCAGGCACCCATTCCATAGGAGGAGGGAGGAGGCAAGAAAAAGAATAAATTTTTTGGGTTGCAATTTAAAAAATTCTGCAACTTTAAATTTTCATAGCGGATGCTAAGCTCAAAGGTAGCAGTTTAAATTTTGGTACAGTGGTATTTGGGTTATTCAAAAAAAAAATTTTGAGTTATAATTTAAACAATTTTTCAACTTCAAAACTGGCAGTTAAAATTTTTCCAGACTGCTTTTGAGACCAGTTTCCATATAAATCGGTAGGAGTCACTTCATGAGATTATCTACTGAAAAAGTAAGGCTGGATTCATTTCTTGATTTATTTTAAAAGTTCTACAACCTTCATTTAAATTTTTTTTCAGAATACATATTTAATTTTTGAAATTTAATTCTGTGTTCCTTGAAATCTTTTTCCGACACTGGTGTTCTGGAAATATCCTTTGGAGGTTACTTCAACTTTGGAAAAAAGTAACCTTTAGTATGCTAACTAAGGAGGACCAAATTTTGCTTTTTTGGGAATCTACAAACGACGGGGTCACAATGGTTGCGAAATGACCTCAAAACAATGTGGTAAAAATTTTGACATTCGAACTGGATTTTTTGAAATTACAAAATTGACTATAAGTTTCCTAATTTTTGAAAATTTTTAAAAGATGGGGGAATAATTGAAAATTTTTTCTAACAATAGATTTATTATGCATGTTTACACCCAAAATCAATATCGTTGGAAAATTTTCACCATTTCTCATTTTTCTATGTGCCTTTAAATTACTTTTCACTTTTTTCACAATTTTCAAAAAATTACCAAAAAAATTTTGTCTTAAGAAACGCTTTCCTGAAATAGGTGTAGGACAATGATTTTAGGTGATTAAGCACAATATTTCAATTTTAAGTCCCACAGCTGATTTTTCAAGGGCCCTGAAAAATGGTCACTTCTGGTTTGTTTTAAAATAAATTGGTTAAAAAAAAATATTATATCTAAAAGAATACATGTACTTCATCTATTTTTGACTTTTAAAAGTAATTCTTGGTTTTTTTTAATTTTTTTTTTTTTTTGAACCATATACAGGGTGTTTTGTTTTGAGTACTTCCTTCATGCTACAAGTAGAGCAACTCAAGTTGGATGTGGGTATAATGTTTCGCCTATCCTAATCATTGCAGGGGCAAAGATGAACAGATCCAATTTTTTTATTTAAATCTGAGGTAATTTCAAAAGATTTCAAGTTTTTATACAAAAATGATAGAGACATCCAGTTTGCGCCAAAGTGTAATGTACATGGTTTAGTATATCTAGTAAAAAAGTTGAAACTAAATCTCAAGTGGTTCCTTAGATATCTTGAATAATGCAAAAAAAAAAAAAAAAACGTTATAATTTCTCAAAAAAGTTTCAAATTTTTGCTCTCAACTTTTAAAAAAGGTCAAATAAGTATCAAATTAGAAAATTTTTCTTGAAGTAATAAGGGGCTCCTTACCACCTGGCATGATTATATTTTTTCCAAGCTGTAAAAAAATTTTAGAAAAAAATTTCACGTTGAATTTTTCTTGCTTTTTTCAAAAAAAAGTTCCATTGAAATTTTTATATTATTTAGCGGTCATTTCGCGACTACTGTGACCACTCCGTTTACAGATTTAAAAAAAAAAAAAAAAAATTCGACCCACCCTAATGCCCAATGCCTGCATAAATTGACTAGGAATAAGGAAATATTTTTACATCTATCACAGAGGAAAATAAATGATTTTAGCGCGTAAATCTCGAATCGAGAAGTACAGACTTAAAAATGACGAATGAAAAACAACGTTTATGGGGGACTAAGGTTAAAAGTGCAGCTATGGATTCGCACAGCGAAACAAATAATGGCCAAAATTGGCATAATAAAATAATGAATTCATTACACCGATATCAAAACCTGGAGTCGTCTTCTTTCGCAATTAAAAATACTACGTTTTTAAATGATATACGTAACTTATTTCAGCATTCGAAGCACTCGGTTGGGAGGGAAAACAGCGAAAAGAAAATCAACCGCGAGATAAAAATCCGGCAAAAAGTAGCTAGTTTTATTTGGAAATATTTTTTTATTTTATTCGCTCGTAGTCGTAATACAATAATAAAACTTTATGTTAGGTATTTAGCCGAAGTAGGTATCTTATGGTATAACGTGCCACGCGGCCATGACAAAAAAACACCGTCGGAATTCCAAATTGTAAGTAAAAAGAGCAAAAACAGGCAGGAAGCAACGATAACAAATATCTTGGCCACTTTTCCTATTCACTGGCCTTTCGAAATACGTCCTTAATTTGCTTTATAACATAAAGACTAATTTACATATCCTATTTTCTGGTAATACTCTACGAAGAGATTACAGCGATGCGAGGCTTTCACAGCACAGGCTCTTCCAATCGTTATATTAAGTTAGTTTTACGATGAATAAATTTGCATCGCATCGGAAAAATACACATCGCATTGCGTCGAGTCGCGCGTACAGTTCTCGGTATTTCGCCCCATTGCATTGGACTCTACGCCGAGTATGACCAAATGAAAAATTCACTTTTATCGTAGCTAATTACCAGTCGTATAAGTTGGTTAAATTAGCGACCCCAATTACAGTGGCATTTCGGATAATACGAATAAATTATACTTACACTGAAAAATTGCCATATTTTAAATAATTATACTTAATACGTATGCCTGACAGATTGAAGAGAAAAGGCTCCCTTCACAATATTTTCCCAAACAAAAAAAAAATAAAGTCACAGTATGTTACGATAATGAAATTTATATAAGTATTTTTTTTTCTCTCGTGGATTACCACGAGCACATTTTTATTAGGCGGAAATTTCAAACAAGATTTCATCCCATAGGATAAACTCTCCAGTTGTTTTTTTTTTTTCGTCGGCTATCGTTCAGAATTGATAACGTCTTACGTTAGTAAAACGATCCCGAGGGAAAATTTTTCCTCTATTTTTTTCGGCTAATGCCTAAGACTAGATTTAAATCCGATAAAAACCGACTTAAACTTTTTCACTAGTGTTTCTTATACTAAAATAGAGGTCGCTAACCCATTATCCCTGTCTATCTACTTGATGATAATTTTACTTCCAGCTTCCAGGTACTTGAATAAATGATCAAGATACGAAATGAAGAGATGCTGAAGTAAGCCTATGCAGCTAGGTACGAATAACTCAGGCAGGCCTTTAGTGAGACCTACCCTCCCCACAACCGCACTACCGTCGAATTATACATAAAAAAAGAGAGAATAAATTTTGAATCGAGACTTCTTTTTTAGAAAATGTAACACGGGGCTATTTTTTTTTATACCCGTCAGGTACCTATTTATCGAGTGAAAAAAAAATAACTGCTTCCTGAAGCTTTGACAGTAGGTAATTCTATTGAGAATATTTTACAACACGTGAAAACAATTTATTGAAACGCGGCGTACTTTTTAAAAATTTAAAGCACGTAAAAATTTCCTTTTAAAATTTTCAAAAAGGTACGGCAAAAAAAATTACGAGATGTGAGCCTTCGATAGGAAAATTTCAACAGTTGCGCTGCAACATGATGGAATATACAGTGAGCTAAGAGACTGTCTAGCTAAAAGTACAAATATACGTAGTTGGAAGATACCTGTACTGACTTTTTTTCGGCTTCAACGAGACATGAAAATTTTTTTACGCACAAATTTTATACAAAATGTTCAGATTATATGAGCCGTACCAAAGGTTTGAAAATGAATACGTCAAAACATCGTTGAGTCTTATTACAAATCAAGACTACCAATTCGAAATCAAATTCTTATGATGAAAATTTGTTTACCTGAGCAGAGTGAACTCCTGAGGTAGCTTTAAGGCCAGTATTCTCTCAGCAACTTGCTCGGTATCAACGTAATATTTTATAAGATCGAATTCGCAACTGAATGAGTACTGACTTTGGTTTCCAAAATTAGTCGATATTATTTTATTCGCCAGCATCAAACTTTCTCAAACTCCAACTCGAATCTTTTTTGTCGAACAAAAAAATGTTCCATGTGAAATCTTGTTTTTCTTTCAGCTTGACTTAAACGTTTTTTATTCCATCATTTGGTAAAGTTTTTAAATTATATGATTCAGTAGCGTGAATTGATTTTTCCTGATCAGTGGTAGGGATAAATAAGGATTTTAAAGTGCATAATTCAGTCCATCAAAGGCCACATAAATCTACACGCGAGAAATATAAACAAGAAATAAACCATCGCTCGTGTCCTCGCTTTGCCAGGACTGCTCAAAATAAGAAAAAACGATCAAAAAACTATACTTTCGAAGCTGTGAGAGGGCCTCTGCCCAATCTACATACCGACTTTCAGTATCTTAGCTCGATTTGGAGGGGAGTCAGCGAGGAACAAACTCGAAAAATAAGAAAACTCGACCGAAAAACTAAATTTTTTTGACTGAGAGGAGGCTGAAAAATCAATTCCCCCCCCCTGGCACATTTAAAATCCATACAAAATCTATGCACCAAATTTTAACTTTTTAGCTCAATTTGGAGAGGAGTTAAGCGAGGAACAAACTTAAAATATAAGGAAACCCTCCCCAAAAGAAAACACATTTTCGGGGCTGTGAGGGGGTGCAATGAAGCTGAAAAGTCAAAACCCCAAAAAGACACATCTATGGTGGCTTTCACTGCGTGTACATACCAAATGTCAACTTTCTAGCTCAATTATGCGAGGTAGGAACAGTTCCTTTTCAAGGTCAAAAAGTGAAGAACTCCTAATATCTCTCCTCCTAATTGACCTAGGAAGCTGATATTTAGGTGTGAAGTATAACTTTAGATTGTCTATCAATTGATACAAAAAAAAAACATTTTTTCGGTTTTTGACCCTCTGCACCTCCTCCCCCAAATTTGGGTAAAACTCAATTTTGACCCGAGGTCAACCTCACTTCAGAATATCTAATCCGCCGCCAATCTACGCCCATTTACCTAAATTTGATCGATTTTTATCTGTATCGAGCTGAGCATATGATTTTTAGTTTCGGCGGAGAAAATAATAAAAATAAAAATAAAAATCTATCACGGCCAAAAATGGTCGTAATAGTCTTCTAGGACCCAAAACAGACTTTTTTGATATTCTGCCCCTCATACACCGTAGGTTGATAGAGCATAATAGCCGGTTTTTCACTGACAACATGACATGACACAGAAAATCTGGCTAAAAATAAGAAAACCCGACTAAAAATCTAATTTTTTTAGGTTGTAGGAGGGTACAATGGGACTGAAATGTCAAAACTTCCAAAAGACACATCTAAAATACTTGCTAAATGTACATACATCAATTCCGATCAATCAACAGAAATTTTACCTCCGTTAGCCTGGTGGAGAGATCACGTGTCAACAGCTCCCCAAAAGTAATCCTTAATATCTAATACGAGGAGCAGCTACAAAAGACATGGTTTGCACCACAAACCAGCACAAACGTGCCACAAACGACTGACACCTATTTTAACTTTAGTGGAGTGGTGGGAGTGCTCCTTTTTCTACACCCTCCCACCACCACCCCCTCCAATGGTCTTCAATATCTTCAGAAGAGGAGGAGTACAAACGAATAGGCTTATAACACAAACCAGCACAATCATAGCACAAACGAATGGCACCTATTTCATCCCTCTTTACGGAAGCGTAGGTGCACCTGTTTTTAACTGCCACTCCTCCCTCCCAGGTCATCCTCAATACCTGGGGAAGGTGACAGCACAAACGACGGAGTTTGTGGCACAATCCAGCACCGATGTAACACAAACAAATGACATGTTTTCCTTCCCATCTGCGATGATGAGGGCGGCGGCCATGCACCTGAGCTAACATCGAAATGTGTTTAATAGCCTATTGTACAGATGTCCGTCAACAGTGGACTGACAATAGTTGACCATCAACAGTGGACCTTTAAAATCTAGACAGTCAAAATTCATACTGGTCAGATTTTTATGTTTTGGATTTTGATGACCTGGGTGTTGATGGCCTCAACATTGATGGTCAACTGTTTTGGGCTGTTAACATCTGGTTAGTCAATAGTTGGATTATGTTTAACATAAAAAGTTGAATGTTATGAAGGATTGATTTTATGATTTTAAGTCGAAATGTTGAGGAAATTTAAAGATGTTTAAAGTTGACCCGTCAACAGTTCACCTTCACCCTGAATTGATTTTATGATTTTGAGCTCAAATGTTGAGGAAAATTAGTCAACCTTGACTTTAGTTGATTTCATGATTCCAAGTGGAAATGTTGAAGAAAATTATAGATGTTTAATAGCGCATTCCACAGTTGACCCATCATCGATTGACCCATCAACAGTTGACCTTAGCCCTAGTTCATTTTATGAATTCAATTTTGAATTTTGAGGAGGTGTGACAAAAATTATTAACATGGATTTGTCTCAGGGCTGATGGTCATTTTGTGAAAGTGTTGCGTTGATTTTTGGACTCTATGAGTAACTTTTGCATTTTATATTAAAATATTGGCATGAATGTCCAATTGGCAAAATTAAAAAATCAGGAAAAGTTGCAAAATAGGAAAAATTGGAAAAATTGGAAAAATTTTAAAAAATTTATAAGTTCAAAAATCATATAAGTTTATTTCTATTTTGTTTATTTAGAATGCAAAAATTTTTCTAAATAAAAAAATTATGAATGATTCTTGCTTTTGAAAAAAATTAAAAATAATTGTGATAACTTTTACACTTTACGTTAAAATGTTGACGCGGATGTCTGATGAAAAAAAATTAAAAAATTAAATAAAAAAAATTTAGGCAATTTTCCTATTCAGGGAAAAATTGTAGATCATGGATATGTAATGCCGAAAACGATTTCTTTTTTTGATGATTTTCATATCCATAACGAATTTTTGAATCTTTTCTATAATAAAATCACAGAAAACCCCGTAAAATATATCTTTGATTAGATTTATTTTAAGTGCAAAAAAGATGAAAAAATCAAAAACTTTACATTTTTTTTAATTTTTTAAATTAACATTCGTGTTAATATTTCAACATTTAGTGCTAAGAAAATCAATTTTTTCCATCCCTTCAAACATAATCATTTGACGTATCCATTTATTTATTTAGAGTACAGTTTTTTGATAAAAAAAAATAATGAATGATTTTCGCACTTTATGTTAAAATGACAAAGTTAAATAAATATGAAAAGGTATTGGTAAATTAGTGGTGTACGTTTTGCATGAAATGTCAAGTGTGAATTGGAAGTAAGAGGAGTAATGATTGATTTTATGATTTCATTTTAATTTCAGATAGAAGAGTAACGAATGATTTTTGCATTTTATGTTAAAATATTGACGAGTAGGTGGTGTACGTTTACGATATGGATATGTTACATATCCACGATCAAGAATTTTTCCCTGTGAGGGAAAAGTGCCAAAATTTTTTCTTTAGAAACAGCGAATATAAAAGTTGAATCTATACCGAAAACGTAAAAAGTATCAGAACTTACATTCTTTCGATGTTTACTCTTTGTGTACAAAGAGTACTAAGTATTTTTTATTCGATTTTTTGAAAAGTTTTCAAACTTTAGGTGAGTTTTGTCAGTTTAAATATTAGACACTATTGACCTTTTCCCTCATCAGTACAATGGTGAATATTTCGTCGTAGGTAATTTATTATTTTATGCGAGCGTAAATTTTTTTCAATCACAGATTCAGTTGTTTTAAAGGTAAAAACGATGTACTTACGTGTACGTGTAGGAACTTAGACAGACACCAAATACTTGAGAATTAGCGTTTATTGTTGTCGATTGCTTATATTTATCATTTAAAAATCAACTCATAAAAAACATAAAATTCGATTCAGCTACACTTCAGGCTCAAATAACAATATACTAATATAATTAAACGTGGTAAATCACCCTTTCCGGATGATGTGATGACATCACCCTATACATCGAAAGCTTCGAAACTCACCCTACCATCTATTTTTGTACTCGTGCAAGAAAGTGAAAAAAGGGAAAGTAATTGACGTCTATAAACAGTTAATCTTTCAGGATGAAAATTGGGTATAAAAAGCAGACGAGTATTATAGCGTAAAAAATTACTCGAATTCATAAAAAATTCGCAAAACTTGAATGATAAAAAAAAAAAAAAAAGGGAAATATTACGTACGATGAAGAAAAGAGAAAAAAAAATTAACGCTAGAACGTTTTACCGAGCATCAGTATCATCGAGTATCACAATTGTTGAAAATTTCGTAAAAGTAATAAAAAAAAGTTTTACAGCGAAAATTTTTTCACGAGTAAAAATGTGTAATAACATTTTGCTACCATTTGGCTCGACAAACTCGTATATTTTCGTCGGCTAAGGGATAACAACACAATAGGTTAGAATGTGATGTATTGGTCTGTGAAGTGATTACATCAGATATATGGAATAAGCTCATTCACTTCGATATTTCGGCGATAAATTTTTTACGAAAAAATAAAAAAAAATAATTTAAAATAGTGATTTAAAAATAAGACATTTTACTGCGATAAGTATTCGCATATTTTATAAGTTCAAATTCAAATAAAAGGATTTTCCAACGAAGATTAGTAAGAAAGTATCAAGAATGAAAATGAGACGATTTCTTATAAGTAGCTATCTACCCTCTATCCAAACGGTCTTATCTCATATACACCATTGATTTCAAAATTTACCATTAACGCATCAACGAATATTTGCATTCGATAAACTTACTGGTAGTCGCTAAAATATCACGTACTGTACCTATAACATGCAGCTGTAGTATACGTAATATCGATTCTGGGTTAATTAAAAAATTTACATTGCAAACATCCAAACAAGGCGAGTAGGCATTTATGGCGCAGATATAGGTATTTGAATAAAACAATGTGTCGAATGGTGATAAACAAACATATATAAATAATACTACGTTACGTACCCTATATCGAATACCTAGAATATCGATATAGCTATTACCCGGGTAGGGTACTTATGGTAAATACTGGTAAACTGATAATGTACGCTTTCTACGAGTACGTCTACGTATACGTACGTAAGTAGGTATATAGAAGAGCTATCGGTTCAAAGCTTGGCACATTTTAATTTCAATTTTGAAAGCTTCAAATGGCAGTAGAATAGATGGGATAGGTAGAGGAGGTATTAGATATGCGACGTTTTATCAAATATCTATTGTTATCAGTGGCGTCGAAGCTGTATCATTTTCTCATAATGAAATCACGTATTCCGCGTTAAATTGAAAGGTTTACTCTTCGGCGGTGTCGTCTTCAACGTTTTTAAAAAAAAAAAAAAAAAAAAAAAAAAAATTCTAAAAATATCCCGTTACCGTGACTTCTTAATGTACCAACATAGATATATAGGTATAAGTAAAATATATTTCGAGCCGGATGAACTTTGCAAAATTCTCTATTATAAAATTGACCCGAAACTGAAGATTGAAATAGAAAGCGTTCTTTTCTTTATCCATTATCGTCGCTCGTCTGAATTATATTTCACAACGAGCTCGAAGATTTTGTCTTCAAATCTGACTAGGTACATTGCATTATGACAACCGAATAAAAAATAGAAAAGTACATAAAACACGAATGCTCATTAATGTAAAATACATTAGAAAGTTCTGGCGTGAATTTAAAACGCAATTAACGATAAATGGACTTTTGATAAATCGACGATGCGTTGAAAGTCGAAACCCTTGAAAAAGCACATCTACATACTTGAAACTCCGTAATAAATCTATAAGCTGAATTTCATTTCCAGAGTTCAATAAGAGGAGAGGCCGAGAGAGGGTGTAATTATGCGAAGAATAACTTGAAAAACACCCAAAGAACATATTTCTTTTTGAGATTGTAGTAGAGGCTTGAAGGCACGTATAAGACACCAACTAAATCTACATACCAAATTTCAACCTCCTACCCGAAATTTGGAGGCGAGATATGCACGTGGCGAACTCAAAAAATTACTTTTTGGTGCAGAAAGGGAGTACTAAGAAGGTTGAAAAATTGTTGAACCCACAATAAAGCACATATGAAACGCATACCAAATGTACCTGTCAAATTTCAACCTCTTCCCTCTCCCATCACATCAATAGAGTGGGAGTAATACGAGGAACCTGCTTGATGTAACCATTTTTCAGTATTTTTCCATTTTTAAGATGGCCAAGCCCCAGCAGAGCACTCCGAGGTCAAATCCAAAGAATCAGCGAGAGAAGTAATCATCAAACGAAGCTGTATTGTGTATCGATCTACTCTCCTCCAAGAGACAAACTAAGGGCACTTATAAACTAGCTAGGGGGCACTCAGGAGACGGATCAAAAAAATTAGTGAATTTGCAAATTCAGCGACCTTACATTAGTAACAGTCGATATTCCAATTTCTTTGGATTTTGATCATAATGAGAGGGCTGAAGGAGGCGTTTATAGGTATCGGATCAAAGAAGTAAGCAAAAATCAAACTCAACATTCTCAAATTAGTACAAATCGATACGTCATTTCATTTTTTCCATTTTTAGCCTGATTTTCTATACAATGGTGTCAATGGAATTCAAGCTATTAAGGTTTATCAACCTGTGGCTGAAGAGAGAGGGGGTATCAACAAAGTCGGTTTTGTAGTCTAAGAAGACCACTAGGACAATTTTTGGCGGTGAAAGATATTTATTAACGGCAGAAGATGTTTAATATGGCACTCTACAATTGACTGTCACCAGTGGACCATCAACAGTTGATCATCAGCAGTGGACCATCAAAATCTGGACAGTCGAAATCCGGATTGTTCTGATTTTTATGACCTGGACTTTGATGACCTTTATATTGATGGTCAACTGTTTGGATTGTTAACATCTTGATCGCCAACAGTTGGATTACGTTTGACAAAAAAGTTACAATGTTAATGAATGTTAAAAAGAAATCACCGAATTCTACAAATGACCCTTCAACAGTTCACCTGGGTTTAGGATTGATTTTATGATTTCAAGATTCCAAGTTGAAGATTTGAGGAAAATAAGAACAGTTGACCACCAATAGTGCACCATCAAAATCTAGACAGTCAAAATCCGAATTGTTCAGATTTTGATGGCCTGGATATTGATGGTCAAGATGTTGATGGTCTATAGAGAACACGTTCGTGTTGGCCTTACCCACTTTGGGTGCATCAAAGGATGGCAGACGGTCGATTTTAGGCAACTTGAGACCTATTTGATGAGTGGACTGCCAACAGTGTGACATCATCGTTGGACTGACATCAGTGGACTTATTTTATGATTTTAAGTTGAAATGTTGAGGAAAATTGGAGGTGTTATTAGTGGACTGTCAACAGTGTAACATCATCATTGGACTGCCATCAGTGGACTTATTTTATGAAGGACTGATTTTATGATTTTAAGTTGAAATATGAAGAAAAATTAGAGACGTTATTATTGGACCATCAACAGTGTGAGGTCAGGACTGATTTTATGATTGTAAGCTGAAATGTTTAAGAAAATTACAGATGTTTGAAGTTGACCTATCAACAGTGGACCTTGACCTGAAATCGATTTTATGATTTTGAGTTGAAATGACATCATCCATTGACCCGCCAACAGTTGGCTTTGACTCTGAATTGATTTTAAGATTTCAAGTTGAAAATTCGAGGAAAATTAGTTGACTTCGACCTTGACTTTTGTTGATTTTATAGTTTCAAGTTGAAGTGTGAAGGAAAATTAAAGATGTTCAAAGTTGACCCATGAAAAGTTGACCTTGACTCTGAATTGACTCCATGATTTCAAATTAAAATACTAGGGAAAATTAAAGACAGTTGACCCATCATCAGTTGACCGTGGCCTCGGATTGATTTTATGATTTTAAGTTGAAATTTCGCCATCAGTTGTCCCATCAACAGTTCAGTTTGAGCCTAAATTTATTTTAAGATTTCAAATCAAAACGTCGAGAAAAACTAGTTGACCTTTACTCGGGTTTATTTTAGATTTCAAACTGAAATGTTGACGAAAATTAAAGGTGTCCTTAACCCTAAAAAGTGACAAGTATTAAATAAAAAATAATAAGGAAAAAAAATGGCACCAATCACATTTAAAATATCAAAACTTACATTCTTTCAATGTTTACTCTTTGCGTGCAAAGAGTTCTAAGTGTTGTTTTCCTTTTTTTACCGAAAATATAAATTATTTGCTCAATTTGATACCAACCAAAATCGCCCAAATTTGGGCAGTAAGCTTGAATTGTAAAAGGAAATTTGATATTTCTGGGTGAGGATGACCTTTGGTCAAAGTTCAATTATGCCCAAAACGCAAAAATTGTTCCCTTTGAAAGTCGAGTAATATCCAAATTTCAGTTTTCTAGACCAATTAGGAGGGGAGAAATGATGATTGTTCACATTTTTGACATTGAAAATGGACTGTTCCTCCCCAGTCTCCCCTCTAAGTTGATATAGGAAGTTGAAATTTTACATGTGAAATTGGTAGAGGCCATAGCTGTAACTATTTGGGCGTATCAACTTTTCAGGACCAATGCACCTCTTGCAGCCCAAAAAAGTGGTATTGGGGCGGGTTTTCTTATTTTTTGAGTTTGTTTTTCGTATAACTCCCATCAAAATTGAGCTAGGCAGTTGAAATTTAATATATAGATTTAGTATAGATATATTTTTTCTTATTCTGTTATTTTTTTTTTTTAAATAGCATGTGCAACAACTGTTGCAAAAGGTATATAATGCCAAAATTGAAATCCTGTAGAAAGGAAGTTACTCACCCAAATACTAAAAGATTTTCATTTTGGTACTATTTTAACCCATGTTGTTAATATAGACGATCGAAGTTGGCCTACATAGCAATGAATGGTGTCAAACTGAAATCACACCTTGAAATTTTCCCATCAAAAGGACACCATTTTTCATGAATTTTTAAAGACCTTGTTTTTAATTTATAAAATTACCAACTTCTGGCAAAAATCTTTCCAAATTGGTTAAATTTTGAAAAATCTACATCGGCCTCTAAGAATTAAAACGAAGTCGGAGCTTGAGTTGAGTTCGATATGCTTTTACCAAACGCCTAAATTTCATCGCTATTCGAATCTATATGCTAAATACGATAAAAAACCAGACCAGGTGAACAAATTAGGTAATTTCAATAATTTACGCGAAATTATTACAGCACAGATAGGTTATTAAGTGCTTTTGTACGTGCGGTGTGGAAAAAAACGACGTTTATTTTTACATTGGTGCAGCTTGAATATATCATAGAACGAGACGAAAGAGCCGATATCTTCCTGTTGATTTTGTGTAACGCTAGGGCACGTTTTGCTGAAAATGTTTTTATAGCTAAATTGAATTTGCCATCAGTTCGCCAACGCTAAATTTATGTTTATGCTTTTAGTATATGCGTATAACATCAGCCAACAGGACAGCACAGTACAAGGTAGGAGGAAACGAAAAAAAAAAAAAATTTCAAATCTTCTACCACGCAATATATGTAGTAGGTGCAGACAGGTGCATTTGTAGGTATACATACTCGTATATATTTTTAAAATGAAGGTCATTTCGAAAATTTAAAATATTTACTAAAATGATAATAAAAATAGAACAGCTTTTTATTCGAGTAACCTTCAGATGTAACCCAAATGATAAGCTGGATAGGTATTTTTTGCCATCGTAAATCTCAATATTGCGTAGCCTTTTGTGCTTTTTTTTTTTTTTTATTTCGTGTTGAATGCTGGATAATAATAGTATAAGGTTTGTTTCTCTTTACCCATCTACGAGTTTGAATTTTTGTTTTGTTTTTTTTTTAATTTGTGTAATAGCGTTTGTCTCGAAAATGTTGTAGCTCAGGTGTAAATTGTAAAATTTTACATTTAAGTATTCTTCATAAATTACAAAATGTAAATTAAATTTTCTTTATTGGTAAAATTACCGGATTTTACGTAAAGTTAGCACTTTATCTGAGAATTTCGTTATGTTGTTTTTTTTTTTTGTAAGCTCTACAGGATAGATTAAGATATACTTGAATTGAATTTTCTCCCCGACGTGATAATGATTACAATCGTATTCGTTCGATTTCCAAGTATTATTGTGCAGTACGAAAATGCCTAAAATATTTCTCATCTTTCGAATGACATGTTCGATAAGTAAAATATTTGTATTCATACTTTACGACACGATGATAAAAATGAACTGCAAAAAGAAATATACATTTTTTGAAATGCCTCGCTACAGCTTACCCAGATACTCGTAAAAAAAAAAAAAAAAAAAAACCCTAAAAATACGAAATACTCATATTTTAACGAATTAATGAAATTTTCCTATCTTTCGGTAGCAAGAATGCAATATACCGCTAGATATCATTCGATATATGGTTATGTGTGTGTGTGTACGTATGTATGTGTCGATTTTACGATAATTTTAAATTACACCTAGGTATATTATGTACGTAGCTACGAACTACATAATATGTACATCGCAATAGCATCGAGTCGAAGTATGGGCCACATTAGTGCTACAGAATTAGCTGGTTTTAGATACACGAACGAGTAACGTTTACAGTATTCGCTGTTATATTCACTCGTTTGTGTATGTAGAAACGTACGTATTTGATATACCATCAACATAATTGCATTTTGAATTAAAACTTACAGTTTGCCCTCGTTATTATACCCGTACAATATATACATGTACTATTGTACTGATACTACGTAGGGATAGGGCAGTTTTTTGCATGTAGATATATTTTCCAGATTGCGCTCATTTCGAGTGGCGAAAAGTTTTAATTTAATTTGGTGAAATGTTTAGATTTTAATCTCGTCGTGATGCGTATCCTAAAGTTGTGAATTTAAAGTAACTCGCGAATTAAATTGAAATTTTTCAATTATCAGTTTCGCCAACTTTCATCGAAACGAGTGTGTGCGAGCGCGAAAAGGGTATCGACAAAAGTTGATTCTTGTTTCACTTCTAATTGATTTTATTGGTATCTATTTATTACGTACAGCGAAATAAGGAAACAGAAAAATCGAACGATTATTTTTTTCATTTTTAGCCTGATTTTCTATGACATATTATTATCAATGAAAACCGAGCTATTACGAACTATCGACGTACGATGGGTGGAGGGCGGGGGAGTATTAACGGTTTCCCAGCGAGACCATTCTGGGCCTTATCAGATATTTATTTTTTTTATTTTTATCCCGCTCTCGCCCCCTCCCCCAAATACCCACATTCCGAAAATAATTTTCTCAGCTTGATAGCGACTGAAGTTGGCTAAATTTGAACAGTAGACTTAGCACGGCGGCGGATTCGATATTTTTGAGCGGAGATGACCTCGGATCAAAATTCAGTTATGCCCGCAACGGGGGGAAGGGGTGCTGGAGAGAAAAAAATTGTTCCTTTTTGAACCAATCCATGGAGAATTCAAAGTTGCATAACTTATCCAAAAATCAGCATACTAAAGTCTATTAGGAGAAGAAATATGGAAGGTTTTTCCTTTTTTTATTATTTTGGAAATAGTTTGTACTCTTATCTACCCTCTCAATTGAGTTAAGAAGTAGAAATTTGGTATGAATATTCGGTGCGGGTCCTAAATTTTTCTTTCGGGAGTTTCGAATTTTTATTCTCATTGCCGTCCAACTTAGAGCCCCAAAAAGGTGGCTTTTTGTTCGGTTTTTCTTATTTGTTGAATTTGTTCAACGCGTATTTCCCCTACTAATTAAGGCGCGAGTTTGAATTTTGATATGTAGGGGTTCTAGATGCACTCTTTAGGGGGGGGGGGTCAGGGGGGTCAGATATTCACACCAATATCTACGTGTATCTCCTTTGCTATTACTATACGAAAGTCAAGTTCAAAAAGCAAAGAAAGGCGATGCTTTTTAGCCTGATTTTCTACGCCATAATGTCAATGAAAACCAGGCGAATGAGTGGGGGGGGAGGGAGGGAAGGGAAGATATAAACAAAATCTGTTTTGGGACCCTCGAAGACCATTACGGCGATTTTTTAGCAATGTCAGATATTTATTTTAATTAATTAATTAATTTTTTATTAATTCGGTCAATCGACTTAGTTTGACACCGGATCAAATATATATGAGTGGGGATGAACTTGGGTCAAAATTCAGTTATGCTTCAATTTGGGTGAGAGGGTGCTGAGGGGTCAAAAACGCAACAATTGCCCTTTTTCAAACCAATTAATAGAGAATCAAAAGTGGCATAACATATCCAAAAATCAACCTCCTAAGTCAATTAGCAAAGAAGATATGAAGGTTTTTCCATCTTTTTGACCCTGAAAATGAGTTGTTTCTCAGCTATCGCCTCACCAAATTGAGCTAAGAAGTTGAAATTTAGTATGAACATTCAGTTGAAACCCTAGAAGTGTCTTTTGAGGTTTTCAACTTTTTAGCACCATTGCACCCCTTCACAGCCCCAAAAAATAATTTTTTGATATGGTTTTCTCATTTTTTGAGTTTTTTGAGTCTTTTCCTCACATAACTTCCCGCCAAACTGAGCTAGGAAGTTGAAATTAGGTATGTACATTTAGTAGGAGCCTTCAATGAGACTTTTGGGGGTTTCGACTTTTCAGCACCATTTCACCCTCTCACAGCCTCAAATATGCGTTTTTTGGTCATTTTTTCTTATCTTTTGAGTTTGTTCCTCGCATAACTCCCCTTCGAATTGATCTGGGATGTTGAAATTAGGTGTGCGAATCTAGATGTGCTTTTTGGTGGTGTCGACTTTTCAGCCCCATTTTATTCCTTCACAGCCTCAAATATGCGTTTTTTGGTCATTTTTTCTAATTTTTAGAGTTTGTTCCTCGCATAACTACTCTCCAAATTCGGCTAGGTTATGTCTTGTCTGTAGGGACCCAGTTTATACCTTTTGGTGGTCTCGACTTTTCACATCCATTGCAACCCTCACAGTCCTGAATTTGTGGTTTTTTCCAATTTACAATGTTTGTTTCTCGCATAATTCCCCTCCAAATTGTGCTAGTAGCTTGAAATTAGGCATGTACACTCAGTAAGGATCCTAGATGTGGCTTTGGGAGGGGGGGTGGACTTTTTAGCACCATCGAACCCTTTCTATTCGCAATGTTGATTGAGAAAATAAGCATCGCTTTTGTATTATTATGATTGTAATTATTATTATTATTATTATTATTATTATTATTATTAAGCCTTTAAACAGTATTTTGTAACCAACTGGTTCTAAATTAACTATATTAATATGTAGGGCCCTTTTGTTGGGCAAAGACCTCCTTCACTCTCGGCCATTCAGATCGATTGATCGCTTCCCTCTCAAAATTTTCATTCGCCAGAAATTGCACCATCTCATCCCTCTACCTCACCCTCTGCCTGCCCCTTCGCCTTCTCCCCACGCAGAACCAGTGGGCAGCTTTGTATTATGATTGTAATATGTCTCGAAATTCGGGCTGAAGAAGCATCGCATTTTTGTTTTCTCTTCAAATAAAAATATAACAGATGGAAAGTTTAAATTTGACTCATTAAGGAGAGAATGTTGTAAAGAATTTTTTGTTATTGTACTTTTTTAGAATAGCTCGTTGAGTGAGTAATCATAGCGTAGAAGATAAAATAATTGAAAAACCACGTTCACACATTTCCCAATTCAACAGTTTTTACACAATAAATTCAAAGTTGTGTGTAGAAAATTGAATCTTGTAATTTTTTTCCGCGTATACTAGCAACGCTGTTTAATATTTATAAATCTAGGTAAAAACTGGTATTCCTAAAATCTGAGTAAAATGAACGCAAAAACTGCCTCAGGGTCGGTGTAATTTACCTCCCCCCTCCCCCTACATTCATATTTGAGTTTAGGTGGAGAGATTTTTACGCTGGAAATTTATTTTGGCAAATCACCAATAAAGTTCTATGGTACTTGTAATTTTGAAAAATCTCTCTATACGGCCCATTCACATATCTTAACTGCAGAATACTCTTTCGATTCCATCTTCGTTGCTTTATCTTTGAATTTTTCTTATCGTGTTTGAGAAAAATAAAAAAACAGCATAAATAAAAATAAGTTTCTAATCTGCAACGTTCTTACTATACGCTCATTGCAAATAAAACTCGGTAACATTGAAACTATAGTTTAGTTTCCAAGTAAGAGAATTTTTCGCTGTGTAAATTAATTTTTCATAAATACACTTTCAAGCTGCTGCACCAAATCACCTTGGCCGAATGCAACAACACAAAGCATCTGCACAGACTTTGGAGACACCCGGTATTGAGTACAGTCATTATTTCAAGCAAACTTTAATAACATTTCTTGTACACTCGCTTCAAATATACCTGATACAGTAGACGCCATTATAAGAATAAGGTAAAACCGCGTGCTAACGAAATCTATTAGGAAATTAAATCTAAAAAGAATCGTATCGTTTATTACGTCTCCGGATTTAATTTACAAGCATCTCGGTGTGTAGTGTTTTATCAGAAAAAAAAAAAAAAAAAACTCCGCTAAAGCGGCTATATTTTATTTTCTGCTAATATGGTTCTTGGACGAAACAAATCGTATTATTGGCACTTTAACACTACACAAATACATCCCGCCCGGCACCGACAAGATCGAAAGGTAAAATCGAGGAGGAAATGCAATTAAATTTGAACGTAATGCTACCGATTTACAGGCTACAAAGTTGGTATAAAATTTATACGAGTTAGATGTACCTAAACCTATGGTATTACGTAGAATAGGTGAAGAGGTAGCTGCGCTATTATTGTTACAGTTCGATGAAAATTTTCACATCGCGTGGACGTCGAGTCAAAAGGTACGACGCGTAAATAATTTCATAGTTCATAAAATTTAAAAAGAGAGCTTACCTCCATCAAGGCTGGTTTTAGCGCCCAGTCTAGGCTTGAATACCGCCATCAACCGTTGTATTTGACGTTTTATGAATAACTCTGTCGATCTCGCCGGTAATATGATAAATGCGTTATTCGATAACGAAACATTTTTATTACTCAGCACGTATTCTAATCGCGATCCCATTTCGGTCCACCATGCTCCGTTTTCTGCGAAAAAATAATAAATAGTATAAAAATTTAGCAACGAATATTTTAATATAGCTGTACACAACACTGTAGGTATATAAGTAACGATATATTACAATAAAATGTGGCAAAACTGGGAATATCTAGTACAACAAGGTACCAAGTTCTACACACGATGATACAGTACCTCTACCTACCCGTCTATGCGCTGTAGGAATTCTCTGATGGGACTGGAAGCTTATAATACATATATAAGAACAAGACTGCCAACAAAAAGTGTGGTTAAACAGGCAGAATAAACTGTACCATTTTCGACGTACAACTAGCAAATGAAATTTATCTCATTGCAGAGCATTGTATCAAAGCAAGTGAACATTTAACTCGTGCAAGGCAAATAAGCTCACGAATTTCTAACCTTTAAAATTACTTTATATTGCCTGCGTTTTATTCTGATGTTTTAGCCTGTTTGTCCACAAGAAAACCAAGCTGTTACACACTATCGACTCATTAAACTTCGGGCTGATGGTAAGTTATGAGGCTGATTTGCAATGTAATATTTGGTACTCTTTGCACGCAAAGATCACACATCAAAAGAATTTAGGGTTCTGACACTTCTTACGTTGTCGATATAGATTAAACTCTGATATTTGCTGTTTTTCGACAAATAACTTTCGTCACGCCTTCTCAACATTTTAACTCGAAATCATAAAATCAACCAGGGTCAAGGTCAACTGTGAAATGCGCTATTAAGCATCTTTCATTTTCCTCAATATTTCAACTTAAAATCATAATGTCAACAAAGGTCAAGGTCTGCTAATTTTCTTCAACATTTTAACTTAAATCAAAAAATCAATCCCAGGTCAAGGTCAACTGTTGAGGGATCAACTTTAAAAAATTTAGGCTATTTTCCCTTTCTGGGAAAAATTGTAGATTGTGAATATCTAATACTGAAAACAATCGATAAGTTCACAATTTTTTTATGATGATTTTCAAATCCCACATTATGAATTTTTGAATCTTTTTTACAATCGAATCGCAGAACCTTCAATTAACCTTGTATAATATATCTATGGTTAGATTTATATTAAGTGCAAAAATGATAGAAAAATCAAAAACTTTACATCAAAAACATCAGACATTTTTTAATTTTTTAAATTGATATTTATGTCAATATTTCAACACTAAGTGCTAAAGTAATCAATTTTTCTCCATTCCTTAAACCATATTAATCTTTTATCACTAGTTTCAACATTTTAACATAAAATGCAAAAATCTTCTATAATCATCTTTCATTCCGAGTTTTTGATCGAAAACTTCAAATCAAAAATCAAATACTCAACTCAGACATTTCAACATAAAGTCCAAAAGTCAGCCATACTCATCTTTCATGGTGAGTTTCATCAAACTTTCCCATCCTTAAGACATATTCTTGTAAACATTTAAACATAAAATCCAAAAATCAAAAATATCACACCAAAAATGCAAAGTTTTTACAGAATGATACCCAGGCCTGAGACACATCCATATGAACTCAGACATTTCAGCATTAAGTCTAAAAATCAAAAACTTAACACTTGAAACGTAGCACTTTCACAGAATGACCCCTAGCCACAAGACATATCCATGTCAACTCTAAAATTTTAACAAAAAAGTCTAAAAATCAGCAGTCCCCATCTTTCATTCTGAGTTTTATTAAACTTTCCCATTCTTAAGACATTTCCATGTCAACATTTTAACATAAAATCCAAAAATCCAAAAATATTACACCGTAAACGTAAGGCTTTCACAGATCCTTAAGACATTTCCATGTTAACATTTCAACATAAACTTCAAAAATCAAAAATATCGCTCTGAAAACGTAACACTTTCACAGAATCACTTTCAGGCCTAAGACATATCCATGTGAACTCAGACATTTCAACATGAAATTGAACAATCAAAATGTCACATTTCAAAATAAAGGCAAAAGTCACTTGTAATAGTTTTTAATTTTTTCATGTTTTTCTATTTTTTTACATTTATTCAGCTTGAACATTTCAACATAAAGTTCAAAAATAATTCTTACTTAATAATCAACATTTTTACATAAGTAAAGTGCAAAAATCTTTTATAATCATCATCATCGCGAATTTTTGATCAAAAACTTCAAATCAAAAATCAAATACCCAACACAGACATTTAAGCATCAAGTCATAAATTCAGCCATACTCATCTTTTATAGTGAGTTTTATCAAACTTTCCCATCCTTGAGACATATCCATGTTAACATTTTAACATAAAGTCCAAAAATCAAAAACGTAACGTTTTCACAGAATGACCTCCAGCCCTGAGTCATATCCATGTCAAAATATTTCATTTTCTGGAAACTTTTCAAAGTGAAATCTTGAAATCGACCTGAGGTAAGGATAACTAATTTTCCTCAACATTTAATCTTAAAATCATAAAATCAATCCTTCATAACTTTTACTTTTTTGTTGAGCATGATCCAACTATCGATGATCAAGATGTTAACAGCCCAGTACAGTTGACCATAAAAGTTAAGGCCATCAAAATCCGACTAATTCTGTTTTTAATCGCCCATATTTTGATGGTCCACCATTGACGGTCGATTATTCACAGACTTTTGTAGAATATGCTATTAAACGTCTTGTGATGTTAATATTGTCAATGAAAACTAGGCTACTGCTGACTATCAACCTATGGAAGATGGAGGAAGAATTATCAACGTAATCTGTTTTTGGGGTCCTAAAAGACCATTAAGAACATTTTCAGCCATGTCAGGTATTAACATCAAAATATGTTTAATAGCGCATTCTGCAAATTTGTGTAATCAATTTTATCATCAACAGTGGACTTTCAAAAGTTGACCAACAATAGCGGATCATAAAAATCAGGACAATCAAAATCCCGATTGTTCAGATTTTGATGGTGTGTATGTTGATGGTCTTGAAGTTGATGATCAACTGTTCTGGACTGTTATTGTTCTGAGCATTAAAATCTACTCAGAAGTCAGATTTTGCGGTACATCTGAAAAGGGTGATTTAGGGGCTTGCAGATCTGCCCACACTGACTAAATAGATGTGTATTGGTTTTTGTTTGAAATTCGTTTTGGGGCCTTAGAAGACCGTTAAGACAATTTTTGGCCATGTCAGATGTTTATTTATTTTTTTCTCGAACATTAAAATCATTTACTCTGCACATTACGGACCAAAATCGCTCCAATTCGATCAATCGGCTCAATTTGGCGGTGGATTAGATATATATGAGTGGGGATGACGTTGGGTCAAAATTCAGTTTTGTCCCATTTTAGGGGAGGGGGTGCTGAGCTGCCATAAACACAAAAATTGTTTCTTTTCGGGTCAAACGATAGACAATCAAAAGTTGTAAAGCGTGTACAAGCTATAGACGTACCTTTTGGGGTGTTGACTTTTTAGCTCCATTACCCCCCTTACAGCCCCACAAATTTGGTTTTTCAGTTGACGTTTTCTCATTTTTTGAGTTTTTTGAGTTTGTTCCTCACATAACTCTTCTCCAGATAGAGCCAAGAAGCTGAAATTTGGAATATTTATTTAGTAACGACGCTAGATGTACATTTTGGGGCCTCGACTTTTCAGCCTCTTTGTACCTCCTCACAGCCCCAAAAATGTACTGTTTTGGTGGTTTTTTCCTTTTTTTTTTGAGTTTGTTCTTCGCCCTCCTTCAAATTGAGCTAGGAACTTGAAATTAGGTATGTACACTCAGTAAGGACTCTAGATGTGCCTTTTGTGGGTTTGGAGTTTTCAGCCCTACTGCAACCCCCTCACAGTCCTGAATTTATTTCAATTCTTCTGATTGTAATACGTTACGAAAATCAGGCTAAAAAATCATTGCTTTGCGACGCTTTTTTTTTTGACCATCTTCCATCACTTCTTATTGAAAAAAATTATGTTTTTACCTTCCATTGGTACGAAATCACAACAAAAATTTCAATTTTCTATCTTCATTGAGGGATGAGAAAAAAAATTTAATTGAGAAACACATTTTTGCCTATAACTCTGAAAATGGGCCCAATGACGGTTTAAAATTTTGGTCAAAATTTTTCTCAGTAAGATCCACCTTTTGGTCTTGGAATTGTCAAAAAAGCTTTCGGGAGAAAATTCGACCTCGTTAACCGTACATACCGTTTCATTTTATACAATTTTACTTCTACTTGAAATTATTCTGGTATCCACCATTCTTCAGTAAATTCATCCATAATATGTTAGTAGACTTCTTATCCAAAAATAAACTATCAAGCAAGATCCAGCATATTGAAGGGCTTTTTTCAAAAATTATTTTACTTTGACAGCTTCAGTAGCTGGAATATTATATGAAGAGATTTCAATTCAAAGTACGTATGCCGTATTCTAATACACGTGAAAATTAGTCAAATCACACTTTTACAATAACTTCACACAACTGTAATAACAAAGAAAATCAGCCTAATAATGCATCGCCACAATGCTTTTCACCCTCCCCCTCGCTCTTTTTTTCCAACGTACAGAAGCTAAGTATTTTCACAGTGTAAAATATTACACGTGGTTGAATAAATTCCCTGCTCTCTTTGAGCCATCGCACTATAATGGTTCTTGAGAAGCATTCGAGCGACTCAACACGCACGACTATGTAAGCAGGTTAAAAGCAATACACCCGAAAGCGGTTAAACAAAAAAACCCATAGATTTCAATTGGAAAATAGGTATAAAATAGCATCTACCTTATAGGGCGAGGTACGTTGTAAGATTTTGCCTACTCGTACTTACTTATAGACCTGCCTAGCCTATCGCTTCGTATTCGTATTTTTAAAGCACTTTATCATCTCATCGTCACCCAAGTTCTTTTTATAGTGTATGTGTTTAACCATCAACCGAAATGTAATATCTATAAAGACGTAGAGCGTATATTTCTTTCTTTCGTTTTTTTTTTATTTTTTATTTTGATCTCTTCTGTACGTACTTTACATCTCGCGCGTAAGAGACGATACGATGCTATACGACTACGAATTTTTGAATTGTAAAATCATCGACACGACGAAAAACTTTTTCCCACAAGCAAATTATACATGGCAGAAAAGTCGCGTATAATTGCACGTATAAAGAGGGATGCTTATACATTATACTACGTGTATTATATGTAGTACCATATACTACTACTATTACTACTACTACTACTGATCTGTATACCCACGTACAATAAATTTTTTATTAATGGATTGGAAATTTTCGCAGCAACGTAATCGAAACCCAGTATACATGTCGGGTCGCATAAATATATCATACATGTACAATTGTACACCCTTAATAAACCTTCGAAAACTATATCTTAATTCTTAAAAAAAAAAAAAAAAAAAAAACACGATATAAAATTCTCCACGTTATTATTTTATTCTCCCATATTTTACGATTTCACTCTCAAACAGGCATTTTAATTCGATCAAATATATTCGTCGTACATGCATAGTAATTCTCACGTATACACGAAAATCTAATTCGATGATGAGAGAAATTACCCAACTGGATGAGTTATTATATTTTTACATACGTTTGTACTCGGTTGATAAATTACCGACAATTTCGTATCGTACATTATCATTTTACAACGCTTATTAAAAATATTTACAAGCCTGAAAAATTATACAATTATTTATATCGGACTCGTATACAATATTAAACGAATCACAATTTATGTAAAACTACATTACGATGCATAAAAAATTTATTTCGCGAATTATAAAAGAAGAAGAAAAATAAGAAGAAAAAATTCAAAGTGTAGGTACTTGCATAGTACGTAGATATTCATTCCCCGAAGATTTACGTCGTAATGGTACACGTGGAAGTACACAGCAATGAACGTACCTAAGAATTTCAGCAATATTATTTTGCTGTAGGTAGATTATTACGAGTAAAATTGTGGAAAACTTCAAGGAATAATTTAAATTGAAACATGACTAGGTATTTGTAGTAGTACTCGTAAGTGGTGAATATATATACGATGTAGTCGCATATCCATTATCTGACATTATCCTATGGGAAGAGTTTACCAAAACTAAAAAAAGTAAATTGTTACTCGCAGCCAATTTTCTTAAAATGAAGTCAGTTAAGTACATTGTCATCTCGTTGCAATTGCTGTTACAAATGAATTAAAAAAAAATTTCCTAATGTAGAGTGAATTTCATTAAGTATTTATTTCGTTTGTAAGTTTTTGTCATGTGCTTCGGTATTAGGATAAACGAAATGCTGTTGATCTTAGATTTTCAATATTTTCACAGAATATCGTTGGCTATCCGTAAAAAAAATTTTAGGCTTAAAAAATTTCCATTACTCTAACCCCCTCGCCCAGAATATCGAAAACCTGTTTTTTTGGAAAAAAATCTCTAATAACGCGTATTTGAGAAAAAATTATTATTTTAATCTAAATAGGTATTTAGAATGATGATGGGTCTTTCAATACGAATTTAAAAAAAAAATTTCTTCCCACAGGCCCTATTGACAAAATTATTATAAAATCGTTGACAAAATCGTCAGCTAGTCACTAGCAATTTTTTTGGTTAAAAATGTAGTGCAACGTGGCAACACTGCCTTTTTCGTTCTCTCTCCTACATGGGTTATGGGCCCAGTGAGAAATAACCTGCACGTTTTTTGAATGGAATAATTCCATGTTGTTTCGTGAATAATTCGGATTTGTTTTTGGCATTTTAAGCCTGTATATCGTTTTTTCTCAAACATTTTTATGAAATTTATTGATTCTGAATATCGTTACCAAGATTTATGGCTGAAACCATTCAATGGAGCAAACTATGATTCTTGGAAAGTCTGAATGGAAGCTCTGCTACGAATGGAAAAAGAATATGAGATAATAACAGAAAACCCACCTTCTCCAAGAAACCAAACACTGGAGTGGAAAAATTTAAACGATAAGTGTGTTAACTTGATCATTTCTAATATTGATGATTGTATGCTCAGTGCTGTAGAAAGCAAGAAATATGCACGTGAGATGTGGGTATCTATCCGAACGTGTTTTTCAAGGAAAAGTGATCTACTTCAGATTGAGTATCATGATAAGCTCCGAGATACGAAGTTCAAATATGGAGATAATATCCATAAATACGTGTCCGATTATTGTAGCATTGTAAACAAGCTCAGAGATCTCAATGATACCAGCACCAACCGAGTGCATATTATTAGGTTATTCAGATCGCTCCCAGTGGAATTTCAGTCGCTTTGATTGGTTATAGAATCCTATGACATTGAAAGGGAGATTGATTTTCAATTTCCTAGCTAAATTTGGAAAGGAGATGTATACGGAAGAAACTCGAAAAATAAGAAAAACCAAGCAAAAAACTGCTTTTGCAAGTGTACTTGCTGGTGCGTTGGAGCTAAAAAGTCGACCCCCCCCTCCTCGGACATCTAGAACTCATACTAAATCTACATATCGAAATCGTATATAATATCTTAATTTTCTAGTGAAGATATGTGGGGCAAAAACTCAAAAAAGAAGGAAACCGACCAAAAAGCTACTTTTTTGGACTTATAGGAAGCTAATCCATCCTCAAACAGTTCCTTTTGGGTATAAATGGATGTCCAGAAAATTTTGACTCGAAAAAATAATTTTAACTCGTGTCAACTTGACCCTAAAGTTATAGGTTGCAAAGGTAGTTAACTTTGAGTTGAAAAGCCTTCATATAAAGTTTTGTCCCCCTAGCTAAAAAGGGAGGGTGCGAAACTATAAATACTCAAAATGGTGTCATTTTCGAAAAAAAACACCCCCTAAAAGTGGTGTTTTAAAATTTCAACCTTTCAGCACCTCCCTACACCCTTCCAAATTTGAACGTAACTGAATTTTTACCCAAAGTCATCCCCACTCAAAAATATCAAGTCCACTGCCGATCTAGGTCTGCTTTCTGGATTAACTGATTTTGGTCGGTATTGAGCCGAGTAGATGATTTTTGGTTTTGGGAAGAGAAATTGAAAATAAAAAGGAATGGTAGTAATGATTTTCTATAATTTCGAGTCGATATAAGTTAAAGAAGTTTGAAAATTCTATAAGTGTTGAGGAAATTAAATTTTAAATGGAATGAAAAATGTCAAAAAATCAAGCTTCAAGGAAGAAATTGGTTTCGGCTGATTTTTATCTGTTTATGTTTGTTTATTTTATTCTACTGCATTGAAAATGGAAAAATTTCACGTTAGGTAGCTAATTCGATGGATCTCAAAATACATCTAATGTGAAAAAAAAATTTTTCTAATTTAAAATTTCGAATATTGATACATTTAAAATCTTATAGGACATCGTAATAGTACCTCTTCGGATACAACATAATGCTCTCTCATAGGCCTAGAAAAATGTCGATAAATTTGTAAAATGAAATTTCGCAAAAACAAGGAAATTTTCAAGGTCGTTCCAATAACTTTCGATTTTCGTTAAATAAAAACGGTTTATTATTTTTTGAAAAGGCCGACAAAATTACAAACATCGGTCCATAAGAAAATAATGCGTACAAGCGCATCAGCCAATTTTCGATACTCGTATCTCTATTCTAGGCTAGCTCGGTCGTAATTCGATTTCGCACCAAGTTTACTAACAATTAATAGATTTCTAAATTAAATCGAGCCTAAAGCTGCTCACTGCTACAGCCATTTTTAGAATTTGTCGATTAAATTATTCAACTAATTTGAAAGCTTTTTCATGCTCTCTTATTCCCTTTCCTCATTTAAACATAGAATATCCACAACGTCGCGTGAAACCATCAACCAACTGACAAAAAAACACAGCTAAAAAAATTTCAAGTAAATCGAAAATACGACGGAATAAATTTGTATTTTCAGAGTTCTTAAGCCGACGAAGCCCAAGGAACGTAATATTTTCGCATGGAAACGGATGGAGAAAAATTCGATTCCAGTTACGAATGATGATTTTTTGTTTTGATCAATTTGGCTGATTTGTTTATTTACTAATCTAAGCGGGATTGTTGTTTGAGGTTCTTATCTTTGAATAATTTCCAATTGTCAAGATATTTAGGCGGAATATTTTTACAGATAAGAGCTTCTAATTACAGTGTAGATGGGTCATTAGGCATGTTCATTAGCGAAACATATCAGAATTATGGTATCTTTAATCGAATTTAAATTCAGTCTCGTGTTCGAAATTTGAACAATTTGGATAATTTTTTTCAAACTTGCGTAGGTGGTAGACTATAGCAAAGGGTATTAATGGGTGATTTGAAAATAATTTAAGGATTTTTTTCTGGCTGAAACGTATGTTTGAAAATTTTAAACCCTCGAGTTTTCCACATAAAATTTTAGGAAGGTAATGATGAATAAATTTCATTTCATGCAACTAGTCTCTATGTACAAAGTGATATTTTTTTCAGAATTTTAAAAACAGTGCAAAGTCTTAGAAAACTCGAAAAAATATTTTTCCATCTTATTTTTCGCTTATAAAATAATCGTTTTTGGTTAGGAAACGTTTTTCTCGTAATTACGTACATCCCAAAATACCTATTTATGTACATCATTTGTCCGAGACAATTAAAGCACAAAGCTAAAAATTGAAAATGTGTTCAGCAGCTCAAACTACGCAAATAAACATCAATCGCGCGATAAAATAAATTTCCAAAATTCACATCGTTACAAAACATCGAAAAAATTATCAAAAATTCGTAAAAAATGTGGAAAATTGATCAAAAATTGCGAAAAAAAAGTTGAAAAATATGTGAAAATTAACCTAAAATATGGTTAAAAATCATTGAAAATTGATTAAGAAATAAACAAAAGTAGGTTAAAAATTGGTAGAATATTGATAAAACATCGTAAAAAGTGAAAATTGACCAATAATATGGAAAAAATCGTTGAAAATTGATCAAATTTGGTTAAAAAATTGACAAAAATGGGTAAAAAATGCAGAAAAATTGATCAAACATCACGAAATAATGTTGAAAAATAGGCGAAAATCGAAGAAGAATCGTTAAAAATCATTAAGAATTAGTTTTAAAATGGCATTGGGCACAATTGATTAAAAATTACCAAGAAATTCATCAAAAATTATGAATTGACCAAAAATATAAGGAAAATTGTTAGTTTGCATGAAAATTTGACAAAAATGAATGAAAAATCCACAAAGTTGATCAATGTTGAAAAACGTGTGTAAATTTATCTAAAATATGAGAAAAATCGTTAAAAATCACCAAGGTTTGACTAAAAATTTAGCAAAATGGGATTGAAAATGAAAAAAATTCCTGAAAAATCTCGAAATAACGTTGAAAAAAATGTGAAAATTAAACAAAAATCGTTAAAAATTATGAAAAATTGAGTAAAAGTTTGACAAAAATGGATAAAAAGTGCAAAAAATTGAACAAAAATTAGGAAAAAAAGTTGAAAAAAATGTGAAAAATGATTTAAAATATAAGAAAAATCGTTAAAAAACAAAAAAAATCTGGCTAAAAATTTAGCA
Organism: Ferrisia virgata; assembly: GCA_900060175.1. Classification (NCBI taxonomy): domain Eukaryota; kingdom Metazoa; phylum Arthropoda; class Insecta; order Hemiptera; family Pseudococcidae; genus Ferrisia; species Ferrisia virgata. Next base: position 54,039 of record FIZR01009009.1, read on the forward strand.
AAAATACGTTTAAAATGCAGAAAATTGACCAAAAACTAGGAAATAATGTTGATATAGATGTAAAAATTATGACTTTTAATAATTTTATTAATATTAAGTGAATTTTCGCATTTTTTATTGTTTTTTTCTTGATTTTTGATCAATTTTTTGTACTTTTCATCAGTTTTTATTAAATTTTTAAACAATTTTTCATGATTTTAATGAATTTTACTCAATTTTTCCTTATTCGGTGCTCCACTGTTGTAGTATAATTTTTTTCCAGTGATTTTGTAGGTTTGTGTTTAATGACTTTGCAATGCACTTTGATTCTAAGATTTGTTGGCGTTTGGAGAGTGATGGTTCATCGATTATGTTTTCAATGCTGATGGTGGGACTTGCCCCTGTGTGTACCAGTTATTACTCGAAAAGCAGAATTTTGCATAACATCGAAGAGTCTTAGGTTTTTTTTGGAAGTATTTTTGTAAATAATGGCACCATAGTCCATTTTAGATCTAATCAATGATTTATAAAGTAAACGGAGAGTTGAATCATCAGTGCCATTGACTTTCCTCGAAGTTTTAACATGAAATCATAAAATTAACCAGAATCAGGGCTAACTAACTTTCTTCAACATTTCAACTTAAAATCATAAAATCAATTCTTCATAACATTCAACTTTTTTGTCAAATATAATCCAACTGTTGATGACCAAGATGTCAACAGCCTAGAACAATTGACCATCAGTGTTTAGACCATGAAAATTCATCCGCTGATGTCATTCCAGGCCATCGAAATCCGTGCACTGATGTCAGTCCAATGATGACAGTGCACTGTTGACAGACTTTTGTAGAATGCGCTATTAAACATGTTTTAACGTTAATAAAATCAACCCTTCATAACATTCAACTTTTTGGCAAACATAAACCAGCTGTTGACGATCAAGATGTTAACAACGTTAAGGTCATTAAAATCCAAGCCATCAAAATCTGACTAATCCGGATTTTGACTGTCATAAATTTTGATGGTCAACCGTTGACGATCCAATGATGGTGGTCAACTGTGGATGAACTTTTGCAGAATGTGCTATTAAACATCTTTCGATGTTAATATCTGACATGGTCAAAAGTTGTCGTAATAGTCTTCTATGAACCCACACCCCAAAATGGATGTAGTTGATAATCCCTTCCTTATCCGCCAAAGGTTGATGAATCGTAACAGCCTGGTTTTCATTGATAATATGACATAGAAAATCAGGCTAATTAAGTGATATGATCATTTGTAATTTTTTAAAATAACAATTGAGCTACTTTGTCTTCAGCAACCACAATACATATTTTTGTATAAATTTTCTTGAAATTAAAGCAGCTTCATAGGATTCATGAGACGATTACATGTAGATGAGTACAAACTACATACGTATATTGAATATTCTATTCGGCAAAAGCCTAATACGTACTCGTACGTATCAACAACAGAAGGAAAATTACGTAGGATAATGCTCGTTAGCAATAGACATTCAAATCAGTCGTTCGCACTGTGTAATAATATTCGAATATTACGCGTAGTCGATTCATTCGAGTTGAAATATAATTCTGTTAATATAATTTTACGAAACAAGGCGGTGAACCCGCAAGCACGTAATAATATTTAAGGAATAAAAACAGTTAAATATATTTTTAATCGTCCGATTAACATTGCAGATTTTGACCAACGAGGTGATACCATTTTGAGAATATCATCACCATCATTATAATAATATAGGTAGGTAAACCAGATTATAGCTTAGAGAAATAATTACGCGGTTACATATTTATAATATAAAACCATAAAACTAATGTCTAATGAAATTTTCTCTTTAACGAATTGAAATTCGTAATAAAGATGATCGTTACGCGAAGCTAAGTAATATTAGTTCCAAGTGATTACCTTCGAACGGGGATTAATGCTGGCGCAAAAGTTCGGTGCAAGTTGAATTATATTTTTGTTAGCTATTTCCCTTGTTTCGAGGAAATTATTTTAAACAAGACGGAAATTATATCGTCTGCGTTGTTTTCGACTTTATACAGTCGATATTTATGTACTCGGCATGGTAACTACAACTACATCTACGGGCGAGTTTCAAATAATGTTTTAAACTATATTTGAACACAACCCTGCTCAGCTTGTCCCTATATTCAAATATAAAAAAAATCTCGAGGTGGAACGCCTACAGCATAAATAATGTCTATGGCCCGTCTCAAAAGAAATTTGAAAATTTAAAACAAAAAAAAAACACACCCATTTCAATAGGTAAGCCATGCCGAATACAAAAAAAAAATATATACTCGAGTTAAAGAAGGAAAATAAAATAAAATAAAATAAAATAAAGGTACCTAACACGAGAATGAAAGTCGACGAATATTTGATGAAAATGAAAACAAATTAAAGTTGCGAATGAATGCTGAATAAATTAATAAATGAATAAATTTCATTATATTTTCTTATTAGGTTACCTATAAAGTTGATGTAAAAAAAAAAATGAAATTGAAAATTAACATTAAAAGATTTTATTTTAACGTTACGCTCGTCCAGGTATAACTCGAGTTGTTTTTTTTTTCTTCTTGAAAACTAATGTCGACCTTTTATTCTATTCTTAAATCTTTTGGGGATTCTATTTGATTATTCGAATAAAAATAAATTATTAAAATAATAAATTTTTCTTGTAAAAGTATTCAGTGCATATAGTGCGAGGTTTTTAACTCGAAAACCACTTAAACCCGATCAAAATTCACGTAAAGCTGAAATTTCGTACATCGATACAGTGATACTGCGGAGTGTATACTTCAATATTCCCAAACTTCCCTAAAATCTATACATATTTTGTCCCCTTTTTGCGAGGCAAAAAAGGGTGCAAAATTTGGGTTTTCGCCAATAACTTCTCAAATAACGCATTTACGAAAAAAATGATGGAATCTTAAAGGTGTAGATCAGAAAAAGACAAATATTTTCACTTTTTTGATTTTTTCTTCTAGTAGGTTTTATGGGGAAGCTAGGGGATGCAGAGATAAGTCACGTTTGAAATTTTCTCCAAAATGAAAACAATTTTCAAAAATCTGTTTAATTTACTTTTCAAAGTGTTTTTTTTTTGGCATGGTACTTCTCACTAGCATGCAAAACAAGAAAAAATGCGTGAACAACCCCTTTTCTCGAAGTTAGGAGGGAGGAGGTTGAGGCCTCTGCTGAAAAAGTCGCAGCATTTATTTATTTACTTCTTAACGCGATAACTCGAAAAAAAAGGTCTGATTTTCTTGAAAGGGCATAGGGAGATAAGAGTAGTGAAATTGCACCAGTGAGATACTTTGACAAAATTTAGATACTTGATGGGTCCCATCAGTGACTAAAATTTTAGACCTCCAACCTCTTGGTATTCGATAAAATTGACTTTTCCTGAAAAAATCAGTGCGGAATTTTTTTCTCAACATTGAGTCTATCGATATCTGTTTTCGGGTCCTAGAAGAAGATTGAGATAATTTTTGGCCATGTCAGCTGCATATTTTTTTTTTCTCAAACATTAAAATCATTTACTCTGCTCAATACTGACCAAAATCCTTCCAATTCGGTCAATAGGCTCAGCTTGGCGGCGAATTACACATATATGTGTGGGAATGACCTTGGGTCAAAATTCAGTTCTGACCCATTTTGGGGGAGGGGATATTAAGTGGCCAAAAACACCAAAATCGTTCTTTTTCAAATCAATCGATAGAGAATCTAAAGTTTTAAAACACATCCAAAAATCAACCTCCTATGTTAATTAGGAGGGAAGATATGAGGGTTTGACCCCTTTTTGACCTTGACAAAGAGCTGTTCCTCGCCTATCTCTCCACCAAACTGAGCTACGGAGTTGAAATTTGGTATGTATATTCAGTAGAAGCCCTACATGTACCTTTTTGAGTCCCGACTTTTTAGCTCCCTTGCACCCCCTCACAGCCCCGAAAATGTAATTTTTTTGTCAGGTTTTCTTATTTTTTGAGTTTTTTGAGTTTATTCCTCGCATAACTCTTCTCCAAATAGAGCCAGGAAGCCATAATTTGGGATGCGTATTTAGTAGGGACGCTAGATGTTCCTTTTGGGTTTTCGACTTTTCAGCTCCATTACACTCCATCAGAGCTCCAAAAATGCGGTCTTTAGGTCGTTTTTCTTATTTCTCGGGTTTGTTCCTTGCACAACTCCCCTCCAAATTCGGCTAGGAACTTGAAATTTGGTATTTATTTTCAGTAGAGATCCTAGATGAACCTTGTAGGGGGGGGTGTTGACTTTTCAGCCTCATTGCACCCCCTCACAGTCCGGAGTTTTTTTCAATTTTTATGATTTGTAATACATTACCAAAATCAGGCTGAAAAACCATCGCAAAGCGATTTTTTTTTTACTTCCACTTCTTAATTTTGTCAAAATATCTCACCGGGCCAATTTCTCTACTCTTATCTTCCTATGGCATTTTCACCATAGCTTAGATCACGATTCCTCAGATCTGATAAAATTTTTGAGCTGATCGAGCTGATCGGTGCATTTAGGATAAAATAGTCCATTAGTAATCAACTGGCCCATTAGAGACCGAGATATTATTTCTCAAAGTGTGTCAATTGGACCATTTTCTCATTATATTTTGAAATAAAATGGTCCATTAAGGACTAAATGGTCTATTAGTTACTGACTTCTAATTTTTCAAAGTGTCTAAGTTGGATCTATTCCTTCGCAACAAAACGCATTCCCATGGAAATTTCCCGCCATTGGTTCGAATCATGATTCCTCAGAGTAGATTAGATTTTGGGGCCAAATGGTCCGCTAGGAACTAAGATATTATTCCTCTAGTTTTATTTTTTCATAGGTGATCGTGAGGGAGGGGAGGGGGGAGCTATGGCGAAACCAAAAATATATTGTTAGAAAATCTCTCATTTATTAAATAAGTTGGACCTTCCCTTGGAAAGCCAGATTTGGACCCAGAGCTGAAATCATTGTAAAAATCATGTCTAGGGCCTAAAAAAACCTCAGAATGGAGTTCATTAGATTTTTAGCAAGCTGGAATTTATGTCTGTCTCTCATTAGCGTAACACAACTATTGAGAGAATTTTCCAATATAATTTTTTTGTTTTCTCTATATCTCCCACTTCTCCCCTGACTACCTGGATAAAAAATTAAAAAAAAAACAAAAATGTTCCTCTCTTGATATTCAACAAGCAATTTTTCGAATTTTTCATTTCAACTGATCAACGATCGGAGAAATTCGCAGCTTTTTTAGCACAGGTCTCAAACTACGGCTTGAGGAAAAGGGGGCTTCATCACATTTTTCTAGTTTTACATTGTAGTTGGCAGTACTACGCAAAACAAACGCTCCTAAAAGTGAATTAAGACGATTTTTGAAAATTATTTGTGTATTAGAGAAATTTTCAAGTGTGGTTTATTTCTCCATGCCTTGTAGCTTCCTCCCAAAACCACTTGGAAAAAAAATGTCAACGGAGTAAAAATGTTACCCTTTTTTTCGTAAGTGTGCTATTTGAAAAGTTATAGCCAAAAAGGCAAAATTTTGCACCCCTTTCCTCCCAAAAAGAGCTCAAAATATGCGTGAATATTAGGGCAGTTTGGGAACATTAAAATACACTCCAGAGGACTTATAAATACGAAATTTCCGCTTTCCGTGAATTTTGATCGAGTTCAAACCTACGAAACTCGCACTGATGAGGAAATTGCACAAAAGAACGTACGAAACAGTATTTTTTGTATTTAGAACATTTGCAAGAATAAAGTCGAATCGTCCTCCGAAACCTAATCGATTTGAAATGTCTCAAATGAAAAAATATTACGCTCAGAACCAACGCAACGTTACTTAATCTTGAAGAGAAAACTTGCGCTCGTGTTTTACCAAAAGTTATACGATAATGAAAATTAGATTAAAGTATATTCTCGATCGTTGGGTTCGTTGCATGAATGAAACTACGTATTTCAACGTCGACCTACTATAACAGATATACCTAATGAGTGTTTGTTTGAAGAATTTAAATATTTTTAGGTTTAATTCGAAGAAATATTATATAGTTTACAATATATATATATACTGTTTCGATTTATAATATGGAAATTTTCAAAACTACGCATCGCATAGTGGTATTAAATTTTATATGCGTAATCAGGTCTACTATATACGAGGCGTAAATTGCACATAATCTACGTTTGTTTTTATCGTCGCATCGCATCATATCGTATCGTATCGTATCGATAACAATCTAAATAAGCTGTATGAAACTTTAACGAACTTTGATGAAATACCAGGCATTAAAATTTAAAAAGCAATTAATTAAAACGACATTAACATCATTACCGAAACGTGTACGGTACATCTACATATCTTAAGTTTAACAAATACACACGAACACTTAACCACATCCATATGATGAGCACGTTTAAGTATACCTACGTTTCATATACGTGCACACTTGTTTGATCTTACTACATAAAGGAGGGTTTTATTGATTTATCACACACGTACATTATGCTATTACATAATACCTAATAAAAAAGGTAGTCAATTTATATCAATAAACTCTTGAGTAAATAGCCAAAGTAGTACCATTATGTTACACTTTAGATGTTGGTAAAGGTACTTAGGTAGGTAACCACAACGTATTAGGGTTTTATTCCGAGCACAAGTAAATCACTCGTTTTACTCGTACTATACGTATAAGATATTAAAACGCATATACTACCTTATTTTCTACCCGAAAAAAAAGCCAATTATTGGCAAAAGGTCGCCTGTTATTGCTGCATATACTAAAAGTACTCACTATTCATTAGTTTTTGATAATGAGAAAACATTCAAATCAAGTCGAACCGAAACGACGTATTTATAAGTTATCAGTATTAACGATCCTCAAAGGAAAACGTTTACTTTATTGTTAGGAATAATTCACGCACGTTGATGATCGAAATACTTCGTTGAAAAATGAATCAGTTTTAGATAAATTATTCCAAATCGAAATCAAAATAACAGGGTAAGAATGAGTGAATCGGTCCCACGCTGGGATATTCAAACAATCTAACGGAAGTTGATCTCTATGCTCGGAAAACTAGCTGGAAAAAATTTCGGCCTTCAGCTTTCACCCCTACCATCCGATATCGCCCTAAAAGTATTCCAAATACGAGTATAGCTTGTAAATTTTTATATTCTACAATTCTTGACCGAATTTTTTCAAACTTGCAAGAATAATGGATCGTATTAAGGGTCATCCTTGGATGTTTTTTCCATCACCTTTTCATCACGAAATACGCAATTCTAAATTTTAAAACTGAAAATCTACTTGTTGTTTTAGACTTGGAACAACCAAAAAAATATACATCATGTAGTAGACCCATATCTATAATCTACCGAAATATAAGCAAATTGTAAATGTTTACTTGACTGTTACCGTTTTTGTAATATACCCTTATAACTTAACCAGTCAAATGAGTTTCCTCAAAACCAATATATATTTTTTTCAGATTTTTTTTTTGATGGTGAAAGACCGCCAGAAATGCGAAAAATTGTGCTTTTTATTCATTTTGCCAGTTTAAAATAGTCATTTTCACTCGACTATGTTTGTCCCTAGAAAAATGTGCTATTGGATTTATTTACATTCGAATTCGACTGTGGCTATTTTTAATAAAATTTATTCATTTCGATTGTTTTTGATAATTAGTCTGATTTTCTACGTCGTATTGTCAATAAAAGCCAGGCTATTGTGAGGGGGAGGGAGGATACTAAAAAATCCGTTTTTGGGGTTCTAGAAGACCATTAAGACAATTTTTGGACCCATCAGGTATTTATTACTGTTTTTCTTACTTTTTTCCCAAACTCTACTGGATACCAACCAAAATCTCCCCAATTCAGTCCATCGGCTCAGTTTGTAGGCGGAATAGATATATCTGAGTGGGGATGACCTTGAGTGAAAATTCAGTCATGTCCCAATTTAGGGGAGGGAGTGCTGAGGGAGCAAAAACGCAAAAATTACACTTTTTAAAGCCAATTGATGGAAAATCAAAAATTGTATAACAAATCCAAAAATCAATCTTCTAAGTCAATTAGAAAGGGAGATATAGGGGTTTTTCCCCTTTTTGGCCTTGAAGGGGGCAGTTCCTCCCTTATTTCCCCACCAAAATGAGCTAGGAAGTTAAAATTTGGTATGTACATTCTTTAAGAGCCGCAGATGTGTTTTTTGGGGGATCCCGACTTTTAAGCTCCATGTACCCCCTCGCAGCCCCAGAAATGTGGTTTTTTGGGCAGGTGTTCTCATTTTTTGAGTTTTTTTAGAGTGTTCTTCGCATAACTCTCTTCCAAATCGAGCTATGATGGCTGGAATTTGGTATGTACATTTAATAGTGATCTTAGATGTGCCTTTTTGGGGGTCTCGACTTTTCAGCCTCATCATCCCCCCCCCTCACAACCCCAAATATGTGATTTTGAGGTCGGTTTTTACTATTTTTTAAGTTCGTTTCTCGCATAACTCGTCTTTAAATAAAGTTAGAAACTTTACATTAGGTATGTACATTCAGTAGCGACCCTAGATGTGCATTTTTGGGGTCTCGACTTTTCAGCATCATTTCACCCCCTCACAGCCCCGAATGTGTGGTTTTTTAGTTGTTTTTTTTCTAATTTCCGATGTTTGTTCCTCGCATAATTCCCCTTCAAATCGGGCTAAGAAGCTGAAATTAGGTATGTGCAGTCTATAAGGACCCTGGATGTACCTTTTGGGGAGGTTTTGACGTTTCAGCGTTATTGAACCCTTTCCTCCCTAAATTCTTATGATTGTAATATGACACGAAAATTAGGCTGAAAAAACATCGCAATGCGATGTTTTTTTTAATTTTTTTTTTCCAAAACACCATTGAACCAGCACAAAAAAAAATTACCATAAAATCATGTTCAAAAGTGTCGAATTACTTCTATTTTGACACTTCAAACGACAATTTTTTATAAATTTTTAATTTTTTGTTTAATTTTTTTTGAAAAATTCATATCACTAGTAGGTTCTTACAAATTGAGAGAAAAATTGCTTCTCGAAAATTTGAGTAAAATAAACGCTAATAGTGTACAAATCGAGATAATTTGACCCGTTTCTTCATCCTAAATCAGCATATTACATAACCCTTACATCGATACCTATATTTTTCAAATTTTGAACCTCCCTCCCTCTCACCTTAAGCTCAAAATACTTTCGTAATTCCTTAAGAGCACATTCGAAATCCGGTATAATGATGTATAGCGATACCCACATGTAGATTTTATGGAATTTAACTTTTGAACCTCTGCTTATGGTGTTCCGTTGGCGTCCAACAGCTGGATACTTTGGTAAAGCTGGTACAGGGCATTCAAAACCTGGAATAGCAACACCCATGTTTAAATTTTATAAAATTTTAAATTTTAAACCTCCCCACAAGAAGCCCGATTCGGGTTCTGGGTTGAAATTGCTGTAAAAGTTGCCGATAAGTTCTTGTGTTTGGCATAAATTTTACTATTTATACAGTCGCGAGAGGCAGCTGAAGGGCATACTCAAACCCAACCTCCGTGATATGGCCACTCTACCAGGCAAAACTATCAAATTCTATGTATAGAGTACGGTACAAGGGTGTCGAAGAGAACTAGAGAAGTTTGTGGGACAAGTACGAGACTCAAAATGATTGCATTTCTTTTGTTGGTATGACTTATACGACTATCAAACATTCTGAAAAGTAAAAAATATAAAGACTCCCAATTTGGCACTACTCCGGAATCAGTCACGAACAATAGAATAAAACTCGTAATTTCGCCAAACACGATATTTCATCATCGCAGCTAAACGGGCCATAAGAGAAGAGATCGGGCAAGATGGTCACATTTATATTGATATTTTGAAAGTTTTGTACGTCTATGCGCACCTTTATATGTCTACGTAGATATACGCAACAAATGGTCTAAAAATTATAACTTTAGAAAAATTCTTCGAAATAGGATTTTAAAAATGATACTTTTCTAAACAAACTTATTCGTACTCGCCTATAAAAGCTCGTACAACGCAGCGTGATCGTGAAAAATGAAAAAAAAATTACTCGATTTTGTTTCACGATGTTAAACTAAAAATGAACTCTGTAATTGAAAGCTGAAACTTTTTGCTGACGAAGTTGAGCCAGCAATATGTACCCTCGAGTATAAGTAACACTTGAGAGAATTTTTCAAAGTTGAAAAAATATCATGAAATGCTTTTCCAATCTATAGTACGTATACCTAGCCCAGTGTAGTAAGCTAAATTTATTCAGTTACAAAACATCCTGCTGCAAAACATTTACAAGGAAGATTGCATTTTTGTAAAATTTTCCAAAACATATTAAATCTCTGACCTACATCTCCCCCTCCCCCTTACATGATCTGGGTGGTAATAAATATAAGGTTATTAGATAAAGAAGTTTGCGATCTTTCTCGCAACCATAGTCAAGGATTATTATAGGAAAAAAAGCATCGCTTTGCGATGAATTTTACGTAATCAGCATAGGGTTGAAAGGGGGTGAAAAGTCCAGACCCCTAAAAGGCACATCTAGGGTCCTTAGTTACTCTACATACCTAATTTCAACTTCATAGCACAACTTTGAGGAGAGTTATGCGAGGAGCAAACTCAAAATATAAGAAAAAACGACCAAAAAACCACTTATTTAAAGCTGTGAAGGGGTGACACGGGGCTGAAATGTTGAGACCCCAAAAGGCACATCAATGACTCTTCAATTTGGAGAGGAGTTATGTGAGGAAAAAACTCAAAGAATGAAAAAAATGAGAAAAACGAATCAAAACACCTACTCTACGATCCAAACACGAAAAAGTGTTCAACCAGTGATTATTTTTGAGAACCAAAAAAATGAGCTGCAAAATTGGGGGACATGATCTGAACCAAAAAAACTCGGCGGATTTGGGCTAAGGTACTTTCCCCGATATCGAATACGTAATTTTTTTCCACTGCACCCTGCACAACTGCATTCTATGTACTTCAAGTGCAATATTTGTGCATTTTAGACGATTTTTGACAGTAAAACGGCTCTCTTATCCAAAATATAGGTGAGAACGAAAAAATACTCGTTAATTTTGTCGAATGAAACCATTTAAAGTCGATTCCCACAAA
>FIZR01009010.1:0-12044 GCA_900060175.1 Ferrisia virgata
TTCCCCATCGCTCAACACCTATTTTTCACTACTTTAAGCCCTATTTTTATATAATTTTCATCAAATCAACTCTTAATTAATAGAATCATTTCTTACTCAAATTATTATTTTTTTATTCACTCAACACTACTCAGCACTGCTCAATGCATACTTTTCATTAATTTTTGATACATAATCCTGGGACACGTTTTTGGAATTAATTTCAACGCCCAAATTTTCACGTTGTTTCAAATATTTTTTGGTAATACCTACTCGAATTTTTAGTATATTTTATACATGATCCTGACTCACATTTCATTTCTTTGAATTTTTAACCGAATTCATTTAGTATTCATCTATTAAACAACCAATAAAAACAATTTCATTTTCCTATCCGTATTTATTTTATTTTTAACCCTTCAACAACTGATTAAAAGTTTTATCTGTTCATTGCCCAGAAAAAATCAAGAAGCAATTTCAACGACATTGATATTTAAAACTGTTCTTACATGAGCACTTGAACCTTGAACTTCATTGGTATCAGCTTACTTGAATGTCCAAAATGGAAATACAAGTCCAGAAATTACAATTGAAATACTAAAAAAAATTAAAAATGTTAATTTGAATGCAACAAAAAATCACTTGAAATACACGCGTATCTACTTTTTTCAGTTTCTTCAAAAGTTAGAAAAAATTTCTACTCTTGGTAAGTAATTTAACATCTATCATTTCATCATATAAATTCATTTATTTCAGAAAACTTATATCCGTATAACTTACTGATTTTTTAATATGGAAGAGCTATGGAATTCCAAACAAACGGAGTTTTTTCTCGATTCTTGAGAGTTTCAAAATAAAGGTCAAGTAGCCTCTAACTTACGTATTTTTTTTTTAGAAAAATTTTTTCATGTCAAGTTTATTGATGAAAATTTCAGTACCCATAATAATCTCAAATTGAATAAAATTCTTGTTTACAGCATTGCAGTAAATTCGAACTCGCGAAAAGCTAAAAACCAGTTTACATTCATTATTAGAATAAACAATTGAAAAGAAGAACCATATTGTTCTTGTTAGAAACATGCATTCATTTATTGCTGTTGGTCACGTAATGAAGTACTAATCTGCTATTGGTTAACCTGAAGGATCCAGAATGTATCTGTCGTCTTCGCGCTATCTGAACTCGAGACAGTGATTTTGGTTGGAAAAAATATACTATCCCACTGTCTTCAAATTGTAAGGTCACATGACCAGAAAGCTGAATTGTGATTGGTCGACGCTAGAAGTTACGTGGTTACATCACAATCATGTGTTTTGTATTTATGTTTTGAAGTTCTAGTTTTGTCAAGTTTTGTGATTAGTTTTCAATATGAGTGAGCCCCCTGCCAAAAAAAGGGCGATTAAGAAGTTACCCCAATGGGGTAACAGTCAGATTGACACGTTTCTATTTCTGCATCGATCAATTTTGCTACTTCGATATTTATTATGGGCACTATAGTTTGAAGAAGGTCGTTTACATCTTGTTGGTTCATACTAACATGATAAAATAATAAATTTACACAAAACTGTGATTGATCTAAAATTTGAAATTTGTTGTTATCAGCTTATCACCATAAATATTCGGCATTTCACTGCCTTATGTGTACACAATCAAGACAACGATCTGGCAAGACAATCTACTATTAAAGCCAGTAAACTGTCCGTGTGTACACGTAGCTTAAGTAAAAAGAAATTCTGCCCAGAAATAAAAATAAAATCAGCGACGGTAGCCAACACCTCCTGGCCTTTTATTATAAGAGGTGTTGATCAGAAACAAACAACTGTAATAATGTTATTACTGTTGAACCGACGATATATGGTTACATATTTCTATCGATAAAAACTACAATCACGGTTATACATATTAAATTCAATACTATGTTCATAATCAGCGCAAATATACTGGTGTAAATGTGCACTTAATGAAAAATTAATAACATTAAAAATCCGATTGTTCTATTTATCAATTCGTCAAAACAATACCATGTTATCGGCTCAATAGGAATTTAATGGGCACCTGGCTGAAATCGGTTGTTGAATCATACGTATGATTCTATGAATTATGGTTTATTCTTTCGCTTAAATAGTAATGTTTCTAATATTTACCAATTGTGTGGAGTCTGTAGCCGATACTGACCCCGAATTAGCCGCAGTTCTTCTCAAGTCGTTTTACATGGATAATGGTACAGTAGGTGCTGATAATGTCGATCAGGCCATTGCATTGCAACGTAGATTACACGATGTACTTTTAGTACACGGTTTTCCATTGTATAAGTATGAAAGCAATTCTAGAGAATTCTTAGAACGACTGGATCCGTCTTTAATCGAACCTTTGAGCACAAAAATGCTAGGTGGTGACGAATTCGTTGGTTTGCTAGGGTTACAGTGGTATACTGAAAGTGACGAACTTGGTATATCGATTCGATCGAGCAAAAGGCCTGAAATTGTCACAAAACGTGTCATCTTATCCGAAGTGTCACGTATATTCGATATATTGGGCGTGCTTACCCCTGTTACGATAAGAGGTAAGTTATTGGTGCAATCTGTTTGGCAAGAAGGTCGCGGATGGGACGAAAAGGTATCAGATGAAATTATCGTCGAATTTTTTGAATATTTGCAAGATTTAATGCTGTTAATTACTTATCGGATGCCTCGTTGTTATTTTTCTAATGCATTTGTTGTTAAAACACAACTGATTGGATTTTGCGATTCTTCTTTAAAGGCGTATTGCGCTGTGATCTACCTTCGTTCGATTAATAATAACGGCAAGGTAAATTTGTCGTTTGTTTGTTCTAAATCTCGTATTGCTCCTACAAAACCATCGAATATCCATCGTTTAGAATTATCGAGTGCCGAATTATTGGCCAATTTGATACGTCAAGTTAGTGACGAATTGAAAATAGAAGATATTTATTGTTTCTGTGATTCGATGGTAACGTTAGGTTGGTTACATATCGACCCAAATCGGTTAAAGGTGTTTGTATCGAATTGTGTAAAAAAGGTAACTGCTCTTACGGATATAAATCGTTGGTTTTATGTTGACAGTTTGTCAAATCCTGCAGACCTCGGTACTAGAGGTATTTCATCAGGAAGGTTGTTAGAATGTACACTTTGGAAAGTTGGTCCTTACTGGCTAAGTTTGGAAGATGAATTTAATCATCGTATTTCGTATAAATGTGAAATAGAACCAAGGTTGCCTGAATTACGCGACGATGTATCTTTAATTATCTGGCATGGTTATTGTCCGATCTTATCGGTGTTACAGTCGTATTCTTCTTTTTATAAATGTATTTCTGTCGTAGGTTTTGTACTTCGTTACCTGTCTATATTGAAACGTAGAGTTCAACATCGTTTAGGCAGTCTTAGCTTGGATATTCGTTGCATCGATAATGCAGATAAGTGTATGCGTATTGAATGTATCACACCGTTATCTATTGATGAAAGAGATTGTGCGTATTTTCGTATCATTCTTTATGCTCAGCATAAGACAGTAGACAGTGAACTTTCACACCTGTGTACACAGAGACAATTCAATCGCTAGCCAGTAAACTGTCCGTGTGTACACGTAGCTTTACTTATAACATATATGTACGTCGTTTACTTTTTCTTCGTTTCGTTTTCTATAAAAACATTATTATATAACACGTAATCTATTGAAATGTACGTTTATTTTTCTTATCATCTTTTGGTCTGTCAAGTTCATTTCGTGTTATTCACAAGTTAATCTAATATTGGACCGAAGAAGTTTAAATAATCAAGTACGAGTATACATATTAATTTTAATTTTTCTCAATGCTTACTCAACATTTGCTTTTCATAATTTATGCTTAATTTCGTGTTGGTATCTAATTTTCCACTTTTAGATGCACAAGTAATTTCATTCGCTGCATTCGTGGAATTGAAAATGATGAAATCATCAATCGTTTCGTTTCTATTGATGATCATAGTTTTGATGAATGGAGTAGTAGCCGGACCTTTTACTTATGCCGCGTGCCAAACCGGTTGCAATGCGGTAGCGGTTGCTTGTTATTCTGCCGCAGGAG
Source organism: Ferrisia virgata (assembly GCA_900060175.1). Lineage (NCBI taxonomy): Eukaryota > Metazoa > Arthropoda > Insecta > Hemiptera > Pseudococcidae > Ferrisia > Ferrisia virgata. The sequence continues at coordinate 4,059 of FIZR01009010.1, forward strand.
TAACAATGGGCGCAAGTAATTTCAATTTTTCCCCTCTGTTTTAATATGTTTAAAGTTTATGTTCAAAACGATAAAAATTTTCTAGTCACTTTTGGACTGGGTACTCCTGTTGCTGTATTGGGGTGTGCTGCGGCCCAAGGTGTTTGTATGGCTGGATGTGCTGCTCTCATAAATCGGTAGTCTAGTATTTTTTATTTTTTAAATCATTTTATAAATTAAAACAATTGAACAAATATATTCATTTTGTAATGTTGTATGAGCAATGTTTGTGTTTATTTCAAAGTATTTCGTAAACACTGACATATTTACAATGATTAATCTTCTTTAATTCAGCACATCAAATGCCACATACGTATAGTTCATTTCGGAAAATGATTGGAACTAAATAGTAATAAAATTTAGTTCGCAGTTTCTGATGTCATTTTCTTACAATTCACAATCACGTTCGAAAATTTTCATCTATAGAATTTTTGTAATTACACGTACAGTATTTAGTTTATGGCACGTAGGAGGTATCGATAAGAACATCCATTTTAGCACGATACGTGCTTGTTATGATATGAATTGCAGTCGTTTCATTTCATTGTTTCCTTCCACATATCCTGCTACGAAAAGACATGATCGTAGATCTATACCGTTATGTTGATAATCGTTTTGTGACTCACCCGTCGTTGGGATCACAGTTGTCGTTTCTACTGCACGAAATAAATTAGTTGTAAAATTACCAGAATCGTGAAGTTTCTCATATTTGCTGTGAAATTAGGATACAAATTAATTATGGCAAGTGAGCATGTTACAGTTTTAATGAAATGAAGTATTTAACCGGTTGCGTTGATTCTTTTTAAAATAACATAATTTTTTAAAATCATGATAGACCCAAGAAGGAAGAGAAAATCGTGTATTTGTTCGTAATCTTAATTTGATTACATCTGATTACGATTTCGTAACCTATTTTCAAAAGCATTATGGAGGTGTAATCGAAGGAGCAAGAATCATACGAGATCAACATGGCCGGTATTGATAACTATCTGTTCTACAAATTATTTATAACTATTATATATCTATGTAAACTATCTGACTGAAATTAAATTATTGTAAATATCAGTGTAGTATAGCGTTATCCCTTCATTTTCATTTTTATACTCATGCAGATCCAAAGGATATGGTTTTATCAGTTTCATTGATCGTTCAATCGTTAATAGAGTGATAAATGAAAATAATCATGTAATAGGTGGTAAAAGAGTCGTTTGTAAAATTGCATCTCCCAAAAACAAGAGTCCCAATGTTTCCAAGAATGTAAGTAAAAGTGTAAGACCATCCCATATGAATATAATACAGCATTTGTTATTATTTAGACTAATTTGTTGGTTCCAGAATGAAATTCCACAGCATTTAAGAGAAGTATACATCGGTAATTTAACTGTGGATTTGTCAATTTCACAACTGAAGAATTACTTTTCTTATTTTGGTCCGATTTTGAATGCTTATATTGTATCTGATGATAATCAAAAGTAATGACTGATATTCTCTGTCTGACTGATCCATGCGAATATAGTATATTCACTTATCTGTATTACAGATCACTAGGTTATGGGTTTATAGAATTTGAGAAAGCTTCATCCGTTGATTTAGTACAAGAGCTAAGACCTCACAATATCAATGACGGAGAAATCCATACCACTCGAGTATACCCGCGAGAAGTAGGTGTAATATTTTATTTTTATAGCTCCTCGTGTGCTTTATATATTTTAAATTACTGCTTTAATTTCCTTCGAAGATTCCCACATACTTTAAAAAACCTACAAATATTCTATACGTGTCGAATTATAATGATTACGTTGACGAAAACGACATCGAAGAATATTTCACTCAGTTTGGTAATATTATATTAGTATCCCGCAAATTACAACGTCCGCAAGATTTCAAATTCATGGAAATACAATTCGATGATTATGACGCTGTTGATGTTATTTGTTGTACGTGTTTCGAACAATTCATTTAAAATTTTTTTATTTTCCAAAGCAACATACTTTTAAAATAACTCATACGACAATTATAATTTCTATCATTTTCAGTGGCTGATAACCATATCATAAATGGGTGTACTGTAACAGTTTCCAAATACCTAGAACGTAATCTCAATCGACCACAAATCGGTACGATGGATGAATCAAGCATAGTTTTTCTTTCCATATCATAAACATGAATAGTTTGATTTAATAGTGCTTCGTTTCGATACATTTTCAAAACGTTATGTTTCCGAATTACTACGATTATATTTGTTACTATGTTACAGATCCTGTCATGACTCAGCAACCTTCCTTCTCATGTCAAAATTTATCGGCTCAAACACCTGTTTACGTTTCTCATTCAACTCAAAATCAACCTGAACGATATAATAACGATGATGATAATACTGATTGTTGTGGTTCTTCTCGAAATGAATCTCAGCAAAGACATTACAATGATGGTAATGATAGCTGTACCGTTTTATAATAAATACGCAGGCACGCGTTCATGAAATATATTGACAATAAGTAACTTATTTACCCATAGCTACAGTTGACCTGTTTCTTATCATTTTTAACGTTCAATGAACAGATACGAATAATAATTACTGAATATCTTTTACCGAAAACATTCGATGAGCTGCAATTTTTTCAATGTTTTCAGAAGAAATTAATATTGACTGATACCTATTTTTACATATAATATATATTTTTTTGGTTTAAATATTGTTCTTGTAAAAGTCTTTTTATATAAGATGTTGAGATCTTTATACGATCTTTTCGCGCCAGTAAGCCTTTTGAACTGAAAGAATGTTTGAGAGTAAAATATTAATTGATACCAGCCCTCAAACAGTAATCCAGGTTCAATATATCAATACGTATTATATACACGCTAAAGTGAAAATGAAAGGAACCGTATTTTATTTCGATAACTAATAAGTCATTATGATACATTCGTAGATAATATTTTTAATATTGTCTAGCTCCGATTGTTATCCTTTTTGAAGGCTTCGAAAGTGGTGATTCCCAGCGTAGAATTTTTCATAACTCTGAAATTAATACAAACAAGTTTTCATTACAAATACAATAAACAACTTCGAAATGAGTCGTAGCTGTATCCAGTTACTTTCAATTCTCTAAACAAAAATTTAGGAAGCATTTTTAATGCATATTTTGAGTAAATAAAGTGAATCTGAAAAAACTTCATCGAAAGAAGCACAATGAGTCAAATACGGTTTTGAAAAATAGCCGTCTAAGCAAACAAATGAGCATTATTCGCAAAGAGTTCTTCTCTTATTTTAGATTCACTGCCAGAAATAAAACTATTAAAGGTATAGGTAACTTACTCTTAAATCCTCCACATACATAAATTTTAGAATTTTTTGTCATGAATGCTGATAATTCGTTTAGCATATTGGCTGCTATATCAACAATTCTGCACAAAGATATTATACAAAGCATATAAATACATAAATACGTATTAAGTAGTTTTCGTAAATTTGGATTACTAAAACTAATTGAAAGGTACTAACTTTTCAGAAATACCCTGAAATGTTCTGGGATACCAGTAGTATGTTTCTGAGGCTGAGGATTGATTACCCAATTAACTGAACTTGTTACTGCCCTAAACGAATACGGTACCATGATTATCGAGAGTTATCGTATGATACATTCCAGTAACTATTTTCGCGATCTCTTTCAAATTGGTAATATTTGTCCAAACCGTGTAAGGAGCTGAGCCTCCTGCATGATTAGCTATTTGGTAAAGTCCATTTGTATTGACATGTAAGTATCTAATCCCGAATACCTTGAATGGCACATATAATAACATCATTATTCAAGGAATCATACAGACATTTTCTAAATAATCAAATCATCGATAAAATATTAATTATAATAATATACAGGGTTTTGTGTCCAGTGCAAATAACCGATTACAAATAACTGAAGCAAAAAATTTTGTCGGTCCATTTCTTCTAATTTTGATGATCCTCTCCCCTTTCCATGTTATGATTCACATATCTACAACTTTTCTTTACACTTCGATCAACAACAGTGTGTAATATTTTCATACTTATGTGTGGCTGGTTTACGTGATGTGAACTATAACGGAGCAATTTTAGCTGACAAAATTGGATTGGGAAAGACATTCTGACATTGATGCATTTCTTTGATATGGTGAAAATTTTTGCTATCGGTGATTATTTTAAAAAGTCGTCTTTATGAAGATGTAGAGATATGCCACCCGTTCAAAGAGTATTAATAGTTTCTCCTAATAGTTTGTCGAATAATTGACTCAAAGAGTTCAAGCAATGGTTGGGATTTGAATGACTTCAGCCGTACGTTATCAATCAAGTAAGGTATCTTTGATAAGATTACGCGTTATCGCATGTGTGTTTTTTTTTATATTTAGTACTGAATTACTCGATTTTTCGTAGTAGCAAAAACCATTCGCTTACGCTAACATTCATCTTTCTAAATCACCAACCATGATAATATCATACGAAATGCTTGACCGCCACTACGATGACATCAAATATGTAAAATTCCAGCTGTTGATTTGCGACGAAGATCATCGACTCAAGAATAACCAAATAACAACGTCTACTTTGCTCAAGCAACTTCAAATTAAACCCCGAATTATATTAACGGGTACTCCTATTCCAAATGATTTTCAAGATTTTCACGCGTCAATAGATTTCGTCAATTCTGGCGTTTAAGGAAGCTGTGCAGGTGAAGTATATTTTGGAGAAATCTTCATGTAATATTGTTTCATCTAATAAAACTGTTGTTTTTTTTTTAGAATTTAAACATAAAGACGAAGATGCAATATTGTCTTATAGATCAAGGTATGTCGATCTGTCGTACAGTTTTGGGATAATAGTTGTACGGATATGCGCAAAAAATTACCGCACTTTGAGTGTTATTATAATGCTGAAAAAAATATGTAATGATCCTAGATAAATTAGAACAGCTACCTGGTTAGAAAAGGAATGTCTTCATTTTATAGGTAAGTATTTGAAGAATTTATGCTTTTCTCGATTCAACGATTACATATTTCCAATCAAACGAATTTCTATATTTACCGTGTATTGTTTTTATGTTCATAATTATTTTACATCATTGATTTAGATTTCTAACTAGTGAAACAATAGGAGGGCAAATTTACCGAAGATAGCTTTAAGAACGCCGTTGTCTGTCGATGTACAAAAAACGTCCAACGTTAAATTGAGTTCCGAAAAATTGATAAGAGTTCGTTTGTAACCAGAAGTGCTCATCTTTGACACCCCATTTATTGGCGTATCAGAAGTTATCCACGAGGAAACTGTTCTCGATAGGAAATGTCAGCTTGATTTAAATGATTTTGACAATTCGAAAAATTGTTCTAAAATTAGCGAATTCTTCGAATGGGAATATTATTCGCGACCTTTTGAAGACGTTTTTCTTGAGGTAGGTCGATTTTATTGCTTTTATTGAACGTTTCGTTACGTTGGGGAAAATTTATTAATTATTTTTCTGGTATTTTGTTTTTAAGGAATTATACCTGAAATCTGCTGCTGTAAATATATCGTTCCTTTTTAGAAACAAGATGCTCAACCATTGATACTACCGGTTAATTTGAAAAAGTGCATTTTGAAAAATTTAACAAGTCAACAAGATTAGAATTCGTCATGTTATTTCAAAAATTTCATCGAGCGGTGAGTGATGTTACTCATGAATTGTAATGGTATTTTCAAGTCAACGACATCTATTTGAAAATCTCATCACCTCTAGTTACTACTAATCAATTTGCTTGCGTTTTACTTAATTCTATTAAAAAATGATCAGCTTCACACTATGTGAGATGGAAATAAAATACACGCGGAAGAAAATTAATAACTGATATAAATATTAAGAAATGTGCCACACATTTCTCCTGGTATGCAATTTTTGATTTCTAATTTTCATATATGACATCCTATCGGGTACTCCTGAATGAAATTTGTCCCGTATACCTTCTGGTACGGAATTATGACGTGATGATGTAAATGAATGCATTTAAAAAGGAATTGACTTCATTTGATTTTTGTTACGATTAAAATGAGTCATAACGTGAACTTGCTGGTTGACCTACCGTTTTCCCCATATTTCCTTTTTTAATAGATTCTCTCCTTAATTTACGTAAATGGTTGGTTACTTTTTTTGCCTTTTGTGCATCAAATGAACATTATAACTTTGAAGCATGAAGATCTTTTCGTTCAACACCAAATACCTGAGTATAATTTCTTCTGAAAAGTCTGTGAAGTGATAGCTATTGATTAAGAGGTTGTAAATGTTTTGGTTATCGGTATGTTTTCGAATAGATCATTGTTTGTTGGTAAGTTCGTTTCAGTTTCCAACTTTCCAATTTTAAGGTCGGTTTTCTTTAGGTCTCAAGTTCTATTGACTTCTGTGCTGATGATGAAATTCTCGATCATAGTTTCGTTTGTAGTTGATAATCGTTTCAGTCGTGCAATTCATTATCATTTGTTGATATCGTTATTTCGGCTTCACGCGTCATAAAAAATATTCGATATTTGAATTAATTAAGACTCTACCGAATATAATTTTGAATTAACTGGTCGAGTTTTGCATGTGACGCAGAGTGAGTATCCTCAATTGATTGGAAACATTTTTACCACAGTTTTCCGTTTATTATACAAATTTGAAATGTGAAATAAAATAAATATAATTGGACAGTATCTTGAAAACTCACCATATCTGTACTCTTGGAAAGGTTCAGTATTTTTTACCAGCCTATTCGTACTCAATTCTATCTTACATGATTCTTTCACTATTTACTAAACGTATTAGCTCCGGCCCAACTCTAGTTCAATTTTATTGCGCATTCGTTAATCGCAGCCGGTGTGGTGTTTGGTCTTCGGACAATCCTTCAACATATGAATGGGGTTTTCCACTGTGACTGCTAATTCATTGCAAAGTATCATTCTTTGATTTCTTGCTGTTTTTAGTGATAGACTTAATCCTCAGCAACCTTCCTTTCTTTTTCCCCATCCGTAACCATGATACGTTCATTGATCATTCCTAGTAGCGTGAATTTATCTGATCCATTCAGTCTGTCAACATATGGTATAGCCTGACCACCCAGCTCCCCAGCAGAGAACTCAAACATCTGATGAGAATTTTGGTTATCATGCTGAACATAATCTTTGAGTAACCGTAGTGGTTCATATATCAGAGCCTGTCTGCCCATGGCACCCGTTAGATTTGCTGGAGTCGACTCATCAACTACCTCGAAGCTGGCCTAAAAATGAACACTGAGACATTTTATTTCATTTTTTTTTTTTTTTTTAAATAATTTGCGAAATGATATCAAATGAACGTGGTAGAAATTTGGGGTCTTCACTTTGACCCTTATCTCACCCTCTATCGGGTAAAAATTAAATTTTTTTTTTTGGTATTAATGTGTCATAGCAGACTATATGAGACCAGAAAAAAAGTTTTCATAATTTTTTTCGCTTCTCCAAGGTTTCAAAATTAGGTTTAAAACTGGGATTGGTTACTAACGTACTTTTTTTGAATCAAACGATCCAGATTGTTCCACAAAGTTTCCATCGGATTGATATCCGGAGAGTGTCGTGGGGTTATCAACTTGATGTAAACGTAATGGTATTCGGCTTGATGAATCATGTTTTCACGTTTCATTCAGGTACTTCAAGTTCCAATTTTCAATAAAGAATTGATTACTTAATATCAAAACAAAGGAAAATATTAGGTAATTTTGTCCTTTGCTTACGGTAATAAAGAGATGGAGAATTATTTAAAATAAAGCAGTTAATTGTAATTATTATTCCAATAGTATAGATTGAAAGTTTTCTTTTAATATTACTGTTTTTGACTTCTTTTGGGAGAAAGTGTTCATGAGAAGTCGGTAAGAGGGATAGGGATATTTTGGATAGGTCTGTGCAGTGATGCAATTTTGGCGGAAGAGTCGGCT